>JAKWJA010001295.1:0-36787 GCA_027704765.1 Solanum habrochaites
CCAATGGTGGCGTACTGTGGAAAGTAATGTGGGGGAGTCAGGAGAGGGTAGTCGAAGTGCAGAAACACCCACCTTCCCAATCAGTGTAGTGTGAAAGTCATGTAATGAGTGAGCACACGCGGTGTATAGAAAAAGCTTGATGACCCTAAAAGAATAGGTTAAGGGGAGCGGTGATCACGTGCCGACACCAGGATTAGTAGTGGACGGGTGTCACGTTCCGACACCAGGATAGTAGTAGTGGATCGGTGTCATTTCCACACCAGGATAGTAGTAATGGATCCGGGTGTCACGTTACCGACACCATGATAGTAGTAATGGATCGGGTGTCATGTTCCAGCACGAGGATAGTAGTATTGGATCAGGTGTCAGAACGTTTTTTTGACACCAGGATAGTAGAGGATCGAGTGTCAACGTTTCCGACACAGGATAGTACAAGAAATGAACGTGACGCATGTTAATATACTCAGATTAAAGAACCTATTTCCCAAATGGATGGTGTGGAGCATGAGTCCTCATAGTTTGGTGCTTGGGTGTGCCAATAGTTATGGTAACTTGTTGTTGTTTGTTGATTATGGTAGTTTAAAGTCGTATTTTGACGTTATTAGTAAATCTGATATGATATGCTTTCTATTTTTATTTGCCGATATTCCTACTCAGTACTTGTGTTTTGTACTGACTCTTACTTGTATGCTTCTTCTGTTATTTGGTAGTGCAAGCAAAACGATACCCATCGACTGCGACTCAACCGCAACGCAGCCAGACTTCAGCATAACCGAGTATTCAGTGACTATTGTTCCTAGCTCGGACTGATTCTTTCCTTAGCGTCTTTGTGTCTTGAAGTTCGGACATGGACACCCTTTCTTTTACTTTTTAGTTTCTTAGATACTCTTAGATTTAGTAATTTGGAGATAGATGTTCTGTGATGAATGACTTTTCCAGGTGTTGTGGGGATATACTTGATAACTTTTATAAGTTTTATTTAATGATTTTCGTTAATGAATTTTAAGTCTTCCTCATTATTTCTGTTTACTATGTGTGATGTTGGGTTGGATTGGCTGGTTCGCTGCACATAGTAGGAGTAATTGTGGGTGCCACTCGCGGCTCGTTTGGGTCTTGACAGTTATTGAATTGATTATTCATTAGTGTCACATTTACACAAAAAAAAGAAACTTTGTTTTCCGCTTTTCTATCTCCTTTTTTTCCCCTAACCTTTCTTCTCTTCTTCTAATCCGAACAAAAATACTTAAATTATAAAGTCTGTTTCGGTAAATTAATCATCCTTAGAATGGAGGCCCTTAGTTGACCAAAGTTCTTCTTCTCTTAATTCTCCCTCCTAACTCGATCCAAACTAAAATTACCATCATTTTCTCAAAACTCTTTATCTAATTATCATATGGAGAGGCACAACAACATCATCATCATCAGTGTACTCGTCTTCAAAAAAGTTAAATAATATGTATTAATTATCTTATCCGTTTGTATGTAGAACAAATAGAATTTTTAAAGTCAATCAAATATTGTTAATTATTGAGATTTAAAATACTTTCTACGTAGTTTTCAAATTAAATAATACATGTTACTTCTTTTATCCCATTTTCTAAGTGCGCGTACATGCGTGCGTGTGTGATCCTCATAACCTTCACCTTTCATTCTATTTAAAACCAGGTCCACTAGAATTATTTTTTTTTCTAACCCTATTTTTTTTTTACTTTCTATAATTGCCC
The DNA here is from genome assembly GCA_027704765.1 of Solanum habrochaites. Classification (NCBI taxonomy): domain Eukaryota; kingdom Viridiplantae; phylum Streptophyta; class Magnoliopsida; order Solanales; family Solanaceae; genus Solanum; species Solanum habrochaites. Next base: position 1,725 of record JAKWJA010001295.1, read on the forward strand.
GCCAAACTTTCCTATTGTTCCCCCTTTCAGCCAACGAGCCCCGGAACATCTCTTCAAGCAGTTCACTGTTTCTTCTGGTCTCTCTGAATTCCTTTTTGATTTCTTCTTCTTTTTCACCAGCTATCCATTACTATGAAATTTTGAATGAATTACGTAACAATTATAGATGTTTCCTCAACATTGTACAGACAAGGAAATGAGATGAAGATATCACAATGTTATGATTCAAATTATTTAAATTTAAATACTGATTAGGGGTAACTCATTCTTTGCTCATTGAATGGTTTGCATGATTTGATTTTCTTTGTATAATTATTTTAGCAATTTTTTGTTAATGTTATTGAAAGGAACATGAGGAAGGGAGACAATGTGGGGAATCAAATTCTCCGTCATAATTTTTTCAGTAGTCAACCACTAACCAACTTAAATTCCCCCCCTTAATACCGTAGTATTTAGTCTTTGTCCCATATAATATGTTTCATTTTCTTATTATTTTTTAACAAAACAGCTTTGTGTTTGATCTAAAAACTAAAAAATTTGTACTCGATACACACAAATCATAAATGCAACAGAAGTTATTGAATTGATATTACATCAGTGACACATTTCCAATTAAAAAGAGCATTTTTTTCTCTTTACTATCGACCGTTTTTTCCTTAACCATTTCTTTTCCTTCTAATAGAAACAAAGCGACTAATTATAAGGTCTGTTTCGGTAAAATCAATCCTCGTTATCATTGAATCCCTTAGTTGACGAAATTTCTTCTCTTTGAGCAACTCCTCCTAGACGTACAAACTAAAATTGTCATCTTACCTCGTGAAACGCACGCTCCAAGCTAATAGCATCTTGGGTGGCACAACAACATCATCATCATGAGTAGAATCTTATGATTATTTTGAATAAATATTGTTACTTGTTCCTCTTCTCCCAGTGTATGAAGCAAAAATAGATTTCAAAAGTCATCAATAATGTTGTTAATTGTGTCATATTACAATACTTCTTTCTTCTACGTGATTTTTCAAAATTAACTAATTTGACTCTCGTAGTTTTTGTAGTGGCGTTCTTATTAGAATCACCATTAGTTTGGATAATAGGAGGTAGTAATCAATTGTTGATTGATGCAATAGTTGCATTCACAGTTTAATGTGTTGTTTTTGTAAAGTATTTTAAGATTGGTGGTAATTCTCATTATTTTATAGTAATATAGTATATATTTTTAAATACTTAAAATTAAAAACCATACAACAATTAAAATCAAAAATAATCAAAAAGGATAAATAGTGCCGCTGCTCTGCCAATGGCTGGCATATCGATCATGGACTTTCCTGTATATGTGGGGGGGGGGAGGGGGGTGCAATGCCGTGCTTATGCGTGTGCGCAATGTGGAGCGTGTAGCAGTGTTTCCGATAACATTCGTGGGGCGTATTCTCTCGGTAATTTTCACCTTTCATTCTATTTACCATGTTCCACCCATATATTCCTTTTTCTAGACATAATTTTTTTTACTCTCTCCAATTGCCGGCCCACCTTTCCTATTTCCTCTTTCCTTTCAGCAAAAGTCTCAACCACTCTTCAAGTCATTTCGCTTGTTCTGTCGTTTCTGAATTCCTTCCTTTTTTTATTGCTCTTCTTCTGTTTATCAGCTATTCATTTACTATGAAATTTTGAACGAATATGACAACAATGAGAGGATGTTTCCTCAAAAAATTGTTCCCGAAAATGAATGAAGAATTGAAGATATCACAAAGTATGAATTCAAATTATTGTCCAATACCGGTTAAATGGGGAAACTCTATTTATTTGCTCTTGAAATTTGAATGATTTAGATTTTTTTGTATGATTTTATTTTGAAACAATATTTTTTAATTTGATTGAAAGGAAATAGAGATGATTACAATTGGGGAATCAAACTCTCCTCACAATTTTTCAAGTAGTCAACCAACTTACTACTAAAAACCTTAAATACCGTAATTTTAGTCTTTTCCCTTTAATATGTGCCGTCCGTTTTTCTTATTTAGTTCTTAACAAGCTGTGTTTTGATCAAATTTAAATTCGTACTCATCCACAAAATCATAAATATACAAAGTTATTGAATTGATATTACATAGTGTCACTTTTACAATTATAATCTTCTCAAATTCACTTCTCCTCGCGCTTGATATCTCTTTTCTTTTCATTCTCCCTCTACGTTTGCTTCCATTTCTTTCTTATCATCCCTCGTCCCCCTTCCTTCTCTTTTCTCTTAAAACTGGTACCTGCGCCCCGTTCTCCCTCGCCTCTGCCAGGTGGGTGGCGATCCGCCGCGGACCACAAAGAGACGAATAGAAAGGCAGTGGCGGGAAAGCAAGCATCCGGAGGAAGGGAGGCCGGATGGGGGACGCAAGGGTGTCGGGTCGCGGGGGTGGGGGTGGCTGTGCCATAGAAAAGCGCCGGATACAACGAACACGGTACAGCAGGCGGCGCGCGACGCGCGCAGCTAAGCAGCAATGGGAGGCACACAACAGAGCAAGAGGGGGACCGGCTGGTGGGAAAAAGGGAAGAATAATGAGGCGCATTCGCGGAGGCGGGGAAGGCAAAGAACCGGCAAAAGCAGCAAAGAGGGGGAGGATGGGAGAAGTACAGGACGGTGACGGAGGGCAAAGGAAAGAAGACAGTATTATTGGACAGAGAGACGTAAGGGAGAATGAAGCCTCTGGCGGGGTTTGTGACAGGAAGGGATAGGGAAGAAGCAGTAGTGAGAGGAGATAGGAGATAAGGGGAAGAGGGAAAATTAAAAACAAGACAAACAATTAAAATAAAAATACCATCAAAGGAGGAAAAATAATGCAGATTCCATGCAGGCATTTCAGACTCATGACCAACTCACCTGGTTTATTAGTTATGGAGGGTGCGCCGTGAGCGTGCATGGCGCGTGTTTCGGGTGTATGGGATTCACCCGTGGTGTGTGTGCGCGTAAGTGCAATGCCGTGATCCTCATAACCTTCACCCGTTTCATTCTATTTAACCAGGGCCCCCAATATTTTCTTTTTTAAAGCCCTAATGTCCATGATTTTTCCTCATTGCCGCCCACTTTCCTATTTCTCAGATTTCTTCCCCCTTTCAGTCAAAAGCCCGAACAAACTCTTCAGTACTTTGTTGATCTTGTCATTTCTGAATTCCTGCTTTTATTTTCTTGTTCTTTTTTTGTATTTATTTAGCATTTACTATGATATTTTGAATGAAATCTACTTAACCATGAGAGATGTTTCCTAACCATGTCAGAAAAGAGATCAAGATGAATCAAATATCACAATTTGACTTTCACTTATTTAAATACCGTTAAAGTATGTGGTGTACTGTTATAGATTTTTCTCATTGAATGTTGGAATAGGTTGAGGTTGTTTTCCGTGGTGTTTATAAGATGTGATGGGTTGGGGTTTACCAATATTTTTTTATTGTTTATTGAAAGGAAATCTGAGAAGAGATTACAATTGAGGAATCGAACTCCCGTCGACAAGTTTTGGAGTAGTCCTACCACTTAATACTTAAATTTTCATTAATACCGTATGTTGAGTCTTTTTCCCATTTAATATTTGTTTCAGTTTCGTATGATTTTTAACAACCTTTTGTATTTGCTTCTCAATTCTAAAATTCTTAATTTAAAAGCTCACTCTCATACCCAAAATCCTAAATCTACAAATTTATTGAATTATATTCATCAGTGCACATTTATAATGAAAAAAAAAATAATTTTTTCTCTTTTTCTATCTTTCTGTTTCTTTCCCTAACCATTTCTCCTGGTTTAAATAACGGAACAAGGAACTTACATTAATAAAGTCCTTTTCGATAAAATCATCAATCCTAGAATAAGATCCCTTACTTTGACTCAAATTCCTCTTTGAGCATCTCTCCATAAACATATACAAACTAAAGTTGTCAGCATTCTTTCGAAACGCTCGAATGTATTATCATATTGGGTGGCTCAACCACATCAATCATCATTAGTGTATCGTGTTCGAAATATTTTAATGATATGGTGGCACTTTTCTCTTTTCCGATTATTTAGCACAAATGGATTGCCAAAAGTTCACTCAAAGGTTTGTTAATTATTGAAAGTTTCAATACTTTCTATCTAGTGTTTTGATGAAATAATCATGTTGCTTCTTTTGTCCCCTTTTATTTGACATAATATAGTTAATTTTATGAATCAATCGAATTGTTTATATTTTTTGACAAGTATTTTTAAATTGTAATTATCATTATTATAGTATATATTATATCAATTTTTAATATATTTAAAAAACTAAAAACAAAAAGACAAATTAAAACAGGAAAAAACCACATTCAAAATTGAAAATAGTGCACTGCAGGCTAAGTCAATCGATCATGGACCTAGCTGGTTATTGTGTGTGGGGGGGGTAGGTGCATGTGTGGCGTCTATGCTCTTTGTTGTGTCTTTGCACGCGTGCGAGCAGGCGTGCGTGGTCGGTGGCGTGATCCTAGGAATACTTTACTTTTATGCGATTTAAAACCAGTCATACCAATATTTCTTTTTTTCTTATCCCTAATTTTTTTACTTTCTCCAATTGCCACCCAACTTTCCTATTTCTCATCCTTTCAGTCAAAAGTACGAACAACTCTTCAAGTCAGTTTGCTTGTTCTTGTCATTTCTGAATTCCTTTTTTATTATCTTTTTCTTTTTCTCAGCTATACATTTACTATGAAATTTTGAATGAATATACATAACCATGAGAGGATGTTTCCTCAATCATTGTCAGGAAAAGGATTGAAGATGAAGATATCATAAAGTATGATTTAAATAATTTAAATATCTGTTAATGGGAAAACTCTCTTTATTTGCTCATGTGAATGTTGAATGATTTGATTTGTCTTGTCTTTGTATGATTTACTTTTATTATTTTAAACAAGAGTTTTAATTGTATTGAAAAGGGAAATGAGGAGGAGATTACATGTGGGGAATCAACTCATCGTCAACAATTTTTCGAAGTGTAGTCAACCAATCGTTAATGTATTAAAATTTCCCTTAATACCGTATGGTTGTAGTCTTTCCATTTACTATGTCTTCGTTTTTTTTTACAAGCTTTGTATTTGATATCATTCTAAAAATGCTACTCACACAAAATCAAAAATCACACAAATTTATTGAATTGATGATTACCTCATATTAACCTTTACAAATGAAAAAAGAACATCTTTTCTTTTTCTATCTACTGTTTTTTCCTGTAAACCATTTCGCTTCGTCTAATACGAACAAAGAGACTAAATTATAAAGTTATATTTTGATAAAATCAATCATCATTAGAAGTAAGTCCCTTATTTGACTCAAATTCCTTCTCTTGAGCATCCCTCCATAGACAATACAAACTTAAATTGTCATCATTCTTCTCGAAACCCACTATCTATTTATCATATGGGGAGGCACAACAACACCATTGTCATCAGTGTACTCGTCTTCGAAAAAGTTTAATAATATATATTACTTCTCTTACCTTGATGTGTGTAATACAAATAGAATTTCAAAAAAGTCAATCAAATATGGTTAATTATTAGATTTACGATACTTTCTACATAGTTTCAAATTAAATAATACATTGTACTTTCTTTATCCCATCTATGTTACATAGAGATATTTAAGTCACTGATTAATCGAAGCTCATATATGGTTTTTTTACAAGTCATTTTAAGTTGAAATAAGCATTTATTTTATAGCATAATTACATAGTTTAAATATTTAAAAATTAAAAAACAAGACAAACAAATCAAAATAAAAGTAACCATCAAAAAAGGAAAAAAATACATGCTGCCAAGGCAGACAGTTCGATATGACCAGACTGGGTATTGTGTGTGGAGGGTGCGTGCAACCGTGCATTCGCGTGTGTGCATGCGTGCGTGCGTGTGTGATCCTCGTAAACTTGCAGCCTTTCATTCCTATTTTAACAGGTCACCCAATGATTTCTTTTTTCTAGCCCTAAGTTTTTACTTTCTTTCTTCATGCCGCGCAACTTTCCTATGTCGCCCCCTTATTTCACCCCTATTCCTCTCTTCAGCACTTACTCACACACAATTTCCCTCCTCTCTTACACCCCCTTCTCTTAATCTATGTCGTCTTCTCTGCTCTTGTTACATTGGCGGGGGTCATCCTGGTTATGTGTGTGGGTTGACGGGTCCCCTTGGTGTCTGATCGGGGCCGGGGGGGAAGTTATAGCCAGGGACGAGAAAGCTGAAGAGAGGAACAAGAAGGAGGTTGACGCAACAATTGGCCAGAAAAGAAATAAAGAGGAAATATAACAAATATGATTAAAATTTGGAAAATATCGGGGAAAGGAATAACTGTATGTATTTGTCTCATTGAATGTTTGAATGATTGAGTTTTCTTTATAGGAGTTAGTTGCACAGATTTTTTTTATTTTTATTGAAAAGAAAAATGAGGAAAGGAGATTGACAATGTGGGGATGAACTCTCATCACAAGTTTTGAGATCGTCCAACCAACTTAACTACTAAAATTTTCATTAATAATACCGGACGTTTAGTTAGTCTTTTCCATTTTATAAGTGTCATTTTCTTTTATTTTTAACAAGCTTGTAATGTAATCGCAATTTCTAAATTCTTAATTCAAAATTCGTAATCATACACAAAATCATAAATACTCAAAGTTATTGAATTTATATTCCATCGGTGTCACATTTACAATGAAAAAATAATATTTTTTCTCTTTACTATCTATCTTTTTTTCATAACCATTTCTTTGCTTTTTATACGAACAAACAGACTAAATAATAAAGTTCTGTTTCGGTAAAATCAATCATCCTTAGAATTGAGTCTCTTAGTTGACTCAAATTCCTTTTCTTGAGCATCCCTCCCTAAGACTATACAAATACAATTTTTATAATCTTCTTGAACCTCTATCTAATTACCACTATGGTGGCATAAAAACACATCATCATCATTAGCGTACTCCGTGTCGAAAAGTTTAATAATATGGGTTACTTCTCTTATCCGAGTAATGTCGCACAAAATAGATTTAAAAGTCATCACATGTTTGTTAGTTTATTTGAAGGTACAATACTTTCTTCTACTATTTTTCAAGTTAAATCATACATGTTACTTCTTTTAATCCCATTTTTATTTGCCATACATATAATAATTTTATGAATCAATCGCCTTTTTAGACGTTTTTTACAAGGATTTAACTTGTTATTATCATTTTTATATTATATTGTTGGGTATGTTTGCAAAATTGGTGGAAATAGAGGGAAAGAAAAGCAACTTGTAAAGTTTGAAAACTTGAATAGTTGGAACTGAAAAAATTTCCGTATGCTTTAATTAAAAGGTATTATCATTTGTTCCCTCATCTGTGTGGAAAGAAAAATATGAGAGTTTAAATATAGAAACACTTCTATTAATTTTTGAAAGGGTTGGAAAGAGGGATCCCTCTCGCGCCGTCGTCGTCGTCACTCGGCTTCGGCAAATGATCGAGAGATTATTTTTGGACCAAGTTTCCTTAATTATTTATTTTAATTAATTAAATTAAATGCGATAAAGTAATTCATAATTAATTGACATTTGTTTTTTTTTTTCAGTTATTTATTGAAATTAATCGAAATGTTTCATCAATAGTTAATTGATTAAACCGACCCGACTCGGATCCGCGCGCGACCGTTTTATTAAACTTCCTCATTTTTTTTTATTTAAAATTCCCGCCATGACTGTTCTGAAAGTTGCAAACTTCAGAAAACTGTTTAGTGCAACAATTTGAAAGGTTGCAACTTTCATTAATTAATCGTGGTGGAATTCTGAAAAGGTTGTAGACCTTCGGAACCATTTCTTCTTGCCTATAAAACCATTCTTCTTCAGAATATTGCCTAACGAATTGTTAAGTTTCGTCGTCTCCTCTTTTGCACAAAAAATTTCTTCGGGTGCTTTCCTGTTGTTGATTAGTTTCGCTGCCCGCACCAAGTTTTTGGATCTATACGTGGGTGATGAGATCATTTTACCCTGGGAAGTTATATTCCAATTAAACACTCGGATCTAGAGAGGGGGAATAATTTCCTTAAAGGACACGTGTAGTTCAATGGACTTGATCCTTTTCGTGTTAAACTTATTCATATTCTGGTACTTTTGGGGGTGTTGATTAGTTCGATGACACCAGAGGTTTTTGGTATGAATTACTGTGGTGATTGAAGCTCATTTTACCCTGGGAAGTTATATTCCCAATTAAACATCGGAATCACTAGAGGGGCAATAAGTTCCTTTACGGGGAAACTGTGAGTTCAATGGACTATCTTTATGTAAAACTTTATTTCATATTCTGGTACGTTTAAAGATTTTCTTATGAATTAAATTTATGTTCCATCTTTCATACTGCTTCTTATAAATTTTAGTACTTAGTGTTTCTTGAAATTCTAACAAAGATGAACAACAATATATTACATTATTTTTAAATATTTTAACAAATTTAAAAAACAAGAAAAAACTTAAACAAAAAAAAATCAAACCAAATAAAAAAATAGTTGCAGCTTCGACAGGCAAGGGGCATTATCGATTCATGACAACATGGTTATGGTGTGGGTGCTGTTGCATGCGTGCGTGATCATAAAAACTTCACCTTCATTCTATTAGCCAGGTAGCAGAATATTCCTGTTTTCTAAGCCCTAATTTTTTTTCTCCAATTGCTGCCTAACTTTCTTATTTCTCCCCCTTTCAGCCAAAAGCCCGAACAACTCTTCAAGTCAGTTCACTTGTTCTTGTCATTTTTGAATTCTTTTTTTATTTTCTTTTTCTCAGTTATCCATTTACTTTGAAATTTTGAATGAATATGAAGAATGTAACCATGAGAGATGTTTCTCAATAATTGTCAAGAAAAGGTTGCACCCTTCCCTCAGCCCCCGAAATGAACCGCCACGATCACAAAATATGATTCAAATTATTAAATGCCGGTTCAAATTGAGTAACTCGATTATTTTCTCATTGAATTTGAATGATTGATTTTTCTTTGTATTGTTTATTTACAATATGTTTAATTCTTATTGAAAAGGAAAATGAGGAAGGAGGATTACATGTGGGGACCGGCAAGGGGCTACTCTTTCCCACCCCCCCACCCCCCTCCCCCACACCCCCATCATCAACAAGTTTTCAGGTAGTCAACCAAACTTAACTTACTTAAAAATTCTCTTTAATTACCGTTTTTTAGTCTTTTCCATTTATATGTCTTCATTTTCTTAGTTATTTTTAACAAGCGTTGTATTGACTCAACTCTTAAATCTCTTACCCATTCCTATTCGTATCCCTACAAAAAATGCATAAATACACCCAAAGTTATTGAAATTAATATTAATGCCATCAGGGTCACATTATAATGAAAAAAAAAGTACAATATTTGTTCTCTTTTCTATTCTATCTTTTTCATAACCATTTCTCCTGCTTTTAATAGAAAACAAGACGCCTCAACTTATAAAGTCCATGTTTTCCTATAAAATCAATATCCTTAAGAATGAGTCCCTTGTTGACACAACATTCCTTCTCTTGAGCATCCCTCCATATCGATAACAAACTAAAAGTTTGCCATTAAGTCATTTACGAGCTATCTCCTGTGTGGCAACCTGAATTAAACTTCTTCTCAATCTACACCATCAGAAATCTCTTAGGAGATTATCAAGGAAGGAGATGAGATCGAGGCTACTCATCTATGAGTTTATATCTCCTTGAAAGCTATGTTGTTATAATTCCAACAGGTTTCTACCCCTTTAGGAATACGTGTTCGCTTTTCCCAATAAATATCTTGTTTTTAAGCATTGTTGTAATCATTAATGCTTTCAAGCATCTGGTGCTTTAATTTCATGTTTTGAGTTTCCTTAGTCTTGTCAATGTTGTGCTAGCAAATTGGAGGAATGATAGTCATAGTTTGTATAATTGCTCGAAAGGATGCAGTTGAGGATAGCTCATCGAGGAGTTTAAGATAATGGTGTAAACTTGTACTTATCATATATAATGATAACAATAAGTTAACCAACACCAAAGATGCAATTGATGAGTTGGCTACTGATAAAGGAAGGTATCAAAGAGTAATAGAAATGTTGTTATACCTCAAAGTAATTTCAGGCGTGATATAGCCTACAACGTTCAAACTCTAATTCAGTTTATGCAGCAATCACATATGAATGCAACATTAAGAATCATCAGATATGTCAAAGCTACACCAGGTCAAGGGATATTATTATCCAGCAAATGCAAGGACGTGCTAACAACGTAACTCACTATGATGCAGTTAAAGTTAAATTTGTGTCTTATGTTGTAGATGGACAATCATTTGAATCACAAACAAATTCTCCAAGTTATAATATTGATCAACATGCTAATGGTTGTCACTCCAAATTAGATGTGATCAGTAAGTCCCGTGCATAAACAGTACTCAAATCCTTCATTGAAGTGCCTCGTGCACAAACAATATCTTAACTTGGACAAAAATGTAAATACACATTAATTATACATTAGTTCAACATTAGTATGTGTTTATGCACAAAAAAGTTGAATTACGAAAATGTCCTTCATTATTCGTATTTTCTTCTCATTACAATTGTAAAAACTATTTGATTGAGGTAAGCTAACGTGTTATGATTGCATAAAAAGATTCACGTGAACTTTAATAATATTTTGATATAAAGAGTGATATAACATCAAATACAAAATTATTATTGGATAAGTGAGAGTGGAAGTTTGCCAGTGAAATCTGACACTGAACTTGTTAAAGCTCTGAATACACATGGAGGGTCATAGGGAGTGGATGCATTGTATGCCTATAGTGTTTGTCTTCTCACACTTGGAAGTTATTACTGTAAATTTTTTATGAGTGTCACAGCCCAAGTAAAAAACTGCTTCCCAATCTCCACCATCAAATTTGGTTAAGATAGTAGGCAGGGGGCTCAGTAATGGGGAGCCTAAAGTGAAATTTTAATTTATGGCCTAAAAAAGAAATAAATTTTATAAACATATTTATTCAAAATTAATTTTTCTCACAATATTTAGATGAAAATTATTAGTATTTAATAATGTTTTTCCCGTTACTAATTTTAGGTAAGATTTTATCAACTCAACATTAAAAAGCATCCTTTAAGTGAAACAATTATTATATGTATTTTTAACATAATGCTATCACTGATAAATTGATAAATATTAAATAAAGCTAAGATTATTCTCTATTGACTTAAGGAGAGGACATGTTCTTGTAAGAGATGGGACTTAACAGGGATACCTTGTAATCATGTTGTCACAACTATATGGGTTAAGAAGGATGAACCTGAAAAGTATGTTCATGAATGTTACACAGTTGAACAATAAATGAAGAGTTATTATTCATCTATTTTGCCAATCAATAGCTCTGAGCAATGGTCTTAGACTGGGGTGAACCACCACTGTCACCCATATATAAAGCTTAGCCACGTAGACCAAGAAAACTAAGAAAGAGAGGAAATAATGAGACAACTAAAAAAGAATCACATTTTGGAAATAGTACCCTTTTAAAATCGTCAAGAAAGGGGAAAAAAGAAATGTGGATTGTGTGAAAAAACACGACATAATAGTAGAAAATGTCCTATTCTTATAAAAACCAATCAATACGAGGTTCAACAGCAACAAGTTCACCAAGAAGTCAACAAAGAAGGTTCATATACACTGAATAATGAAATGGAAGTAAGCTTTCAAAATAAGTTGATTCCCTTCAATATATATTAAGAATAGAAATACTAAAAATGTTATTTCGATGTACGTTTCAAGCGCTCTTGTTGATAGTGTGGCATCAGTACAGTCCAACTCCTCATTTGTGAATAAACAAATCTTAATTACCATTGACATTGTCTATTTATGTTGTCTATATTGAACTTTACTAATTTAGTTTATCGTATTATGTATTGTAGGCCAGTCAACTTAAAAACCCAAGGGCACAACCTTAAATCCCATTGAGAAGTTGTTGGAATGTATGCTTCCACTTATCAGTCAAGGACCAGGTTCCTTGACTCAGCAAGAACAGTAACTAAAAGTTGTGTCCACTTATGAGTCTTCATTTCTCTCTATGTCTGAGCTTGTAAACATAGAAAAATATTAACTACTAGTTCTTGATAATTATTTTTTTGGGTGGAAATTTAAGGAAACTACTCACTCTTTTCCCTCATTTTACCGGTAAACTATTTTTAATCAAATGTTCTCCATTGTTTCAGTCAAATTGTTGTTGTAAAACTTTTGATACAGTTGCTTTGTGCGGAAAATTAATTTATTGCATATCCGTTATATATATGTTGTATATGTAGGTATGTGATCATGCAAAAACCTTTTTTTCTTTTTAATCGGTTGCTTTTATTTAAAGACTTTGCAATTGAGGAAGGCATCATGTCGAAGTTTGGGTTTGAAGCTTTGATGCGAGATTCTCGTTAAACATTTTGTGGGGGAAATTGTTATTTTACGACAGTTGTCATTTTTCAAGTGTAAAATTTTGAAACTTCTAATAAAACATAAAAATAGATCTACTACTTTTCAGTTTTTGAATGATTAAAGAATGAAGATTAAGGATATATCTCACCGGTGGTGTTGAATCTTATTAGTTTTGAAGAAAATAACTTTTACTAAGATTTTGTTTAGTCATCAATAACCCTTTGATCAGTGTGGCTCAAATGCTTATTAAAATAAGGAAACATGCCTTAGGCCCTCAATTAGGAAGCCTCAAATTTTTCCCCAAAAATAATAATTGTGTTGATTTTTTCATAAAAGAAAATAATTGTTTATGATAAATGGTATATTTTATATAAAAAGGATTTAGTTCTCCTTAACCTCAGTCAATAGAAGGAAAACAAGCCCAAAATGTTGTTTGTTTCGTACATTCTTTAGCTAAAATTCATATTTTATATTTTAAACCCCCTTTATTTACTCTATGTTAAGTGACCAAAATACTCTGTGAAAATATAAAAGTAATAGTAAAATGTGTTGTTTAAATAAAGGGAATTGCCTAGATTGACCTATTTATATGTTTCTAAACAAAAAAAAAGTTTATATAGTTAGCAAAGTAATCAGGTGGAAAGGGGTCCATAGAAAAAAAAATGGCTACTTTTTTTCTTTTTTCTTTTTTCTATTTTTCGTTTTAGATAGAGAAAAGTTGAAACTAAGGGTACACTCACTAGAAGATTTGCTTTGAGCTTTTTTGGACCTTGATAAAACCTTGTTCATGAGATTTATTTTTAATTTTAAATGATTAACTTTTATTTTTAAAATTTAATGTAATCTTATGATTACACTTGTGCAAACACACAATACACTTTTACATTGTAATTACATTGTGACAAACAAACAGGTCATTGTAATTACTAGATTGGGTAATTATTCCAATTCTAATAATCAAGTGGCTTTTCAAACAGACCCTAAATGTCTTTTTTTTAGTAGTGAATGTACAATGTCCAATGTTATATTATTTGCTAGTTCTTAAAATAAAGCAAATCATTAGTACACTTTAGGGACTGCTTAATCAAATGCATGTGGTAATATTTTGTGTAATTTTTGTCATATCTGGCAAATAGCAGCCAATTTTATGTGTGGAGTGGTCATCAGTGAAGCCATAAGCTGAAAGATTATAAGTTGTTAATAGGAAGCTCAATATTGATAAAGTAAAAAAGGCTGGCAAATTAGATTTGATTGATTGCCTCAATAGTCCCTACTCGTCGAGGTGGTAGGTGTAATGCTGTGAAACTCTATCTTCTTCAGATTCGACTTGATGATTTTCTTGTATGAAGATGCAGAGAAGGAAAACACAAGTACATGAAGATTACAACAACTCTAGTTTCCCAGCTCTCCATAATGAAATGAAATATTTGATAAACTCTGTTAAACGCATTCCTTTTATTTGTTTAAAAGTCAACTTGATTGATTTTCAAAGTTAAATTAAATTATATTAATTCAATACTTTAAAAAAAAATATTCAAAAACCATACGAAAAGTACTATAATTTGTAATTTTTTTGCATATCAATATAATGAAAAAATACATACTAAAATATTTGTCAAAATTTTTATAATTTGACTCTAGAAAAGGAAACTATAATAATTAGAAATGGATGAATATAGCATATATGTGGAAGTAAATCTAGGAAGCCATACTTGTTGAAATTTCTAGCGACAAATGTGAAAATTGGTAGCCACAATGTGAAAGTTGGTTGCCACATTTGTAGTCAAAGTTAGATATAAGTTTGGTAGAGTTAGGCAGCCAATTTTTTGTTGAAATTGGCTACAACATTATGTCATTAATAATGTAAACAAGTGTTAAAAAAAACTCTATAAATAGAGTAGTAATTGAACATTTGAACATACACCAAAATAGAGAAGCAATTGAGAGTAGAGAGAGTAATCCAAAAACAATCTTAGTGTGTGGAAAATGGTTGTGTGCAAGGTAATATGATTGTGATTTGTAAGAAATAAAAGAGTGTTGAGTAGTAGTCTTTTGACATACCAAGTTTTCAGCCAATATCATTGATTACTTATTCGGGTATCACATATTACATATTTTAGTATTTGGTGGCGGTTGTTATTCTTCCTATTGCTATTTAGTTTGGGACATTATCCTGGGTGTGGGTATCATGTTTTCAAAAAGTGTATCAGAGCCATGACAAATAATAGTCTGTTGTCATTTCAATACACTCGTCTCACAAGAGAAAATTATGAAAAATTGTGTCTACGGATGAAAGTTATTCTTGGCACTCAAGATGTTTGGGATATATTAGACAAAGGGTATACAAAACCCGTAAATGAGGAAACTTTGCCCTCAAATGAACAGGAGGTCTTGTTAAAGACAAGAGAGAAAGATCAACATGCCCTCACTCTTATCCATCAATGTTCGGACGATGGCATGTTTGAGAAAATGGCTAATGAAACCACCTCAAAAGAAGTGTGTGGGATTTTACAAAATTCTCTCCAAGGAGTCGATAAAGTAAAGAATATAAAACTTCAAACTCTATGGGCTGAGTTTTAAGTTTTAAAAATGAAAGAATCCGAATCCATTTCGGATTTCTGCTCAAAATTGATGGTTGTTGTAAATCAACTAAGAGATACGGGACGGAAGTAGATTGGTATGAGTTGCAGGCTTAGAAAGGATCCTTCTTTTTTTAACACCTAAATTTGATTAATGTAGGAGTGTTGTGTTATTGAAGGATTCTAAAGATCTAGCATCTATGACAGTTAGACAATTAGAAAGGTTCTTTACGAGCCCATGAAGAGAAATGAAAAGAAGAAAAGAAGAGCACTAGATCAAACTTTAAAAACTCATGAAATCCTCAAAAGGATTTTAAAGGTGAGGAAAAGTTACAAAGGAAAATAGACAATGGGAGTACCGTGGGAGGTCGTCGTGGTGGGGAGGAAGAAGTTATACAATCATTTCAACAAATGAAAATAAGGTCACAAGTCAGTCAGATGTCGTGTCGTGATTCAACGAGGGGCGGTAAAGAGGACGTGGAGCCTATCAGGACAAATAAAATGAGGTATTGAAAAAGATAAAATTGACGTGTTAATAACTGCCCATAAAATGGGGACATCACTCTGAGAAATATCGTAGTAATGTTGAGAAGAAAGTTAAATCTTGTGACAACACAAAGATAAAGATAGTCACCACTGTTATTAACAATAAAGAAAAACTTAAAAGATGATTACACTCTTGGTATCCCTATCTTCCTCCCCTCTCCATATTCCCTAGCCTCAATTTCTTTCCTCGACCAGCCTTCTCATGTTTTCCCTTCTCGCTCTTCCCCGGAGGTCCCCCCTCATCATTTTCTCCATCTTTTTCTTTTATCCTATATTTCTTCACTTTTTCTTCTCCTCCATCAGATCCCTCGTAGTTCCCCTCTTGTCTCGTCGCCTCCCCCCCTGTCCCCCCCTTTCCTCTCTGCTATGCCTCTTTTTGCTTCTTGTTTTGTTTGTCTGCTTCCTCCGCGCATAAACCCGGAGCCGTCTGTCAACCTTCTTTTAGTCCCCCCTCACCACCTCCTTCTCACCTTTCCCTGCATCCAACCCCTCTTTCCGAGTTCTTCTCCCCCCCATGTATGTGGCTTCTGACCTCCTCTCACCTTCTTCGCCATCTTCCCCACTTTGTCTCCCCTTCCTGCATCCCCCACCCGATTAACAAATGGAAGAGCAACCAATAATATGTGTGGCCACAACAGTTAAATTTGTGGAGATAAAGACAGACCGTGTGAAAGGTAATGGTCTTTTGGAGAACCTCCAAAGATCCAAATTGAAGGGATATGTACGATTCTGATAACCTGTAAAGTGGTGGTCTAAAATTGATTCCAAAGTTTCTTATGTGCCAAAATGACAAAGTAATATTGAGTTTGGGTCAACTTCTTGAAAAAAGATATGATATTATTCATATGAAAAATAGCATCTTTGGCTGTGAGATTCACGGAACAACTTTAATTGTTAAAGTTCATATGAAAAGAATAGGTTGTTTCCTTTGAATCTGTCAAACATCGAGAAAAGTGTTTTGAAGGCTAATGTGCAAGAGGATCATGGGTTGCGCATATTGGTTTGGGCACTTGAACTTTGAAGCACTCAATCAATGGGGAGACAAGAACATGGTGATGGGGATGAGACCGTCAATCACCATCCAAAATTTAATTGTCTGAAGCTTGTCTTCTTTGAAACATCAAAGGAGACGTTTTCAAAGGAGACTACATCAAGAACAAGTAAGTCACTCCAACTTTACACACCAATGGTGTGGTCCAATCGATCCACCTTATTTTTGGATAAAGAAAATACTTTCTTGCTCTTGATGATGATTTCAGTTAGAATACTTGGGGTATAACTCTTGAAGCAAAAAATCTGAAGTTTTTGTTGCCTTAAAAATTCAAAGCAACTGTAGAAAAAGAAAAGAGAGTTGCCCTACGAAAATAAAAGCATAAGGTACTGATTAGAGGAGGCAAATTCAATTCAAAAAACAAATTTAAGCCTTTTGTCAACTCATGAATCGTCGCCTCTAATGGTTACCTTATCGCCCAAATAAAAGGAGTTGAAGAAAAAGAAAAAGAAAGAAATATAGAACAAACTCTAATATGGATAGATGTATGTTGAAAGTTAACATCTACCAAAAGAATTTTTGGGCCAAGGTTATTTTTGTGCAAATTTATTTGAGCAACAGGTCTCCAACAAAATGTACGAGATCAAACATATCAAGAAGCATGGAGAGGGAAAGAAAAGCCAAGGTTAAGCCACTTGCGGAATCTTTGGCGAGGATAGCCTATGCTCATTTGCTCCACATCAAGGGAGAGACTAACTGACAATCAGAGTGTCAAGTATGTGTTTTTTGTTGGCTATTGACGCAAGTTAAAAGGGCTACAAATTTGTACAATCCAAGCAATAACAAGGTGGTGGTGATTCGTGAGTTGAATTTGCTGAAGAGAAGCAAAGCATACTGGGAATTGGGAGGCTTCGACAGAAAAACCATATGATTTTCTTTCATATTCAGAGATGAAGAAGGAACAGGCGACCATGACACACCAAATGCAACTCGTCTCCTTCCCCAGCAAATGGTCAGCATCTCCATCTCTCAAGAGAGGAGTTAAGAGAAAAACCATATAGGAAGAAAGAGCATCCAGAACTCTCTGATGAAATAGAAGAAACTACTAATTTTGAGTTTTTTATGTTGTCCTCTTTGTGATGTGAACGAACCAACTTTGATGAAGTTGTACTAACAAAAAGGGTGGGAGAAAAAGCCATGAAGGAGGAGATCCAAAAGTCAAAGAGAGAAGAACAACACTTCAGAGTTGGACAATCTGATTCCCAAGGCTAATCGCGTAATTGGAATCACCTAGGTATACAAGGACGAGAAAAATGCTGTATGGAGGAGATAGAAAGATACAAGGTAAGAATGTGGATAAGCCTACCAAACAAAAGGCATGGCATGATTTTAAAACTCTGAGGAAGCCTATGCGCATGTGCCCCGCATGAAGACCAATCCGTCTATTGATCTTTTAGCAGGCACAAATGAAGTGGAAGATCATCACAAGATGTCAATCAACATGGTTAAATGGATATCTTGAAGAAGAAGTCTTATGTTGAGAAAACCCATGGGGTTTTTGTGGTTAAAATCATGCAGATAAGGTGTTGAGTTGAAGAAACGCCTTATATGGGTTGAAAATCAAAACTCCTGAGCTGGGAATAGTTGGGAAATTACAAATACTTTTAAGACATTGGGTTTACTCGTTGTCTCCATTAATATGCTCTTTTAATTAAAGGTTATACTGATGGAGAATTTCTGTTGTTTGTCTTTATGTTGATGATCTCATTCTATACGGGTAACACCCAGTTTTTATTGAGCTTTTTTAAAGAAAGCTATGTCCCTTGAGTTTGAGATGACGGGACATAGGGCTCATTGTCATATTACTGGATCTACAAGTGAAGCAAATGGAGGAAAGAATTCATATCTCAAGAAGCTATTCAAAGAGATTTGAAGAAGAGTCAACAGTTTGATTGCAACCCTGGGAACACCCCAATGGAATGTGAATAAAATGTCAAAGTTTGACGATGGAGAAGAAGTGGATTCCACTTTGTTTCAGAGTCTCATAGGAAGTCTGAGGTACGACATGTACGCGACAGAATATTACTCTTTTTTTTTTTTTGCAGTTAGAGTAGTAAGTCACTTCATGGAAGCTCCTACCTCCACTCACTTTGAAGGTTGCTAAAATAATTCTTCACTACTAAAAGGTTAAATCGACATTGGGCTATTTTATTCTTTTATGATAATTTTAATCTTGTGGGATATTGTGATGGGTTATGCGGGAGATGTTGATGATATAAAAGCCACTTTAGTTTTGTGTTTTTTTCTTGGGTGATTGTGTTATTTCTGGAGGTTTGACTGCTTGTGGAAGTTAATAGAAGTTTAATAGTAGACCCCAGCGAATCATGTACGGTTTCATGCTATTGGTTGAGCCGATTGTTCGAAGGAATTCAATTTGCCGCAAATTGAAGCACAATATTTGTGGTGATAACAAATCTGCGCAAGCATTAGAAAAGGAATCTGGTATATCATGATCGAAGCAAGCAATAGACACAAGGTATCACTTTATCCGAGAGAGAATGCATTGCCAAAGACAGAGGTAGGTGGTTAGAGCTCAGTATGTGGAAATCTCATGATCAAGTGCGGGATATCTTTACAAAGCTTCTCAAGTTTGAGATTTTCAGAGATTGAGATTCAAGCCTTGGAGTGGTAAGAAGAAAATTAAAAATTAATAAGGGAGAGATTTGTGGGAAGAAATCTTGGAACCATTACTTGTGAATTACTAGCCACAATGGAAAATTGGTAGCACCAATGTGAAAGTTGGTTGGCCCACATTTAGTCAAAGTTTGGTGTTAGAGTTAGGTAGACAATTTTTTGTGAAATTGACTACTACATATTTATTTAATGATTAAAAAAGTGTTCAAAAAACTCTAGAATAGAGTAGTAATTGAACACTTGACATACACCAAAAAGAGAAAGCAATTGAGAGTAGAGAGAGTGAGAGTAATCCACCACACTATTTCTTAGTTTGTGAGAAATAGTTGCAAGTATCTTATGTGGTGAAAGAAATAAAAGAGTGTGATGTAGTCTTTTGACACTACTAAGTTTTTCAGCAATATCATTGTATTACTTATTCGGGTATCATATTTACCTATTTTAGTATTTGGTGTCGTTGTTACTCTCTTCCTATTACTATTTAGTTTGGACTTTATCCTGGGTATGATTATCATTTTGTACAACAATATAGGGTTGTCAAAAGTGAACCCAAACATAGATTACCTGCCCAACCCGACCAGAATTTTAATGTTTGGGCTCAAAATAATTTGGATTGGGTTCATTCTCAGCTCATTCAAGCTTAACCCATTTGAATAGAATTCTAAATTGAGCCCAATTCGATCTCCATTTCAACCCGTTTTAAACTTTTTCTTAAAATATGTTACTATATGAAGGATGAACTTTTATCTATTTAAAACATCTTTAGGATTTATCTATCCATTTGTTATTTTTTCAAAAAAAATTTATTGCGCGGGAATTCAAATTGTGATTATAAAAGTTAATTATCAATGTGTTAAATTATTGAGATTAATCGGATCAAATTGGGCAAGTCAAGACCCAATCCGTTTTTTTAGCCTATTTGAGCCCAACTATTTGAGCCCAAAATAAACTTGGGTGGGTTAAGACACAACCCAATTTTTATTTGACACCCCTAATAGCATATATAAAAAAAAAATGAAAATAATAATACTCATTTTTTCTTGCTGGTTTCCAAATCAATACTATTACCAAACTAACTTCTCCTTTTCCTAATTGTTTCCAATTCTAACAACCAGTACCCTTCTCAAACACTACGTAACTTGTCAACGACGAATTCACTGATAACCATCTACCATTACGATAGGCTAACCTAAGAGGAATAACCGAAGATAAAGAAAGCCAAGTCTAAAGAAAACAAGGATGAAGTTTGGTGGCCTAGATTGCGAATTTTATGTGGAGGGAGTATCAATTAATAACTTGTATATTTAGGATTTTGTGGATGCTGACTACGAATTTTAAAACAAAGAATATGAGAATATTGAGATCAAACACAAAGTTTGTTAAATAAATAAGGAAAACGAAGACAATAAAGGAGAAAAAAAGAAAACATATGAATTAAGGGGGATTTTTTAGGTAGTTTAAGTTGGTTGACTACCTGAAAACTTTGTTGATGGATGAAGAAGTATGATTTCCCACGTTGTTAATTTTATTCCTCATTTTCCTTTTCAATAACAATTAAAAATGTTGTTAAAATAAATTATACAAAGAAAAATCAAATCATTCGACATTCAATGAGCAAATAAATAGAGTTACTTCATTTAATCGGTATTTAAATAATTTGAATTATATTTTATGATATCTTCATCTTCATTCTTTTCTGGACGATTGTTGAGGAAATACATCCTCTCAAGGTTATGCATATTTATTCAATTTTTTTAGTAAATGGATAACTGAGAAAAAGAAGAAAAGGATGAAAAAAGAAATTTATCAATGACAAGAACAAGCGAACTGATTTGAAGAGTTGTTGGGGCTTTTGGCTGAAAGGGAGAGAAATAGGAAAGTTGGGCGGCGATTGAAGAAATTAAAAATAAATTAGGGTTTAGAAAAAAGGAATATTAGGTGACTTGATTAAATAGAATAAAAGGTGAAGTTTACGAGGATCAATTGAGTTGGGTTTTGGATTTTTTATGGGTCATGAATTGGATCAATTTATTATTTAAAATTGGATGTGAATTTTGGCTAAATTTAGCATAGTTCGACCAATTTTTTCTGAAGGAGCTTGATAATTTTGTTTAGAATTATTATTTAATATAAATGATATTAAATAAAAAATCGTACAACATTTATTACTAATAACTATAATCATTAATTAAGTACAGAAAGGACAAGTAAATAAGTAATTTTGGTTAGGATAGGATTAAAACTGTAACTAAAATTTTTAAAAATTGTGTATAATTAATAATAATAATAAAATAATAATAATAATATAATAATAATAATAATTTTAATAATAATAATAATTATTAATAATAATACACAACACCAACACCAACACCAACACCAACAACAACAAAACAATAACAAAAACAATAACAATAACAATATAATAGTAGTGGTGGTAGTTAATATTAATAATAAATATGAGATAGTAGTAATACTAACTAAAATAATAATAATAATAATTAATAATAATAATAATTAATAATAATAATAAATAATAATAATAATAATATAGAGAATATTAATTTAGATATAATATGAGTGATAAAATATTCATAAATTTTTGATTAGAACTTATAAGAATGTATTGAATTGAACAATTTTGTGTTGGAGTATTTCCAGTATTGTGCCAAAAATACTTGTGGCTAATAAGAAAAAAAAAAATTGTAGTAAGGTTGATAGATATATATTGGAAAAAACTTAAGCAATGATAAATAATATTTTAAATAAAAGCCATTTATATACACAAAAAAAAGAATTATTGTAGATTATCAGTAAAAATGCACATCGTCAGACTGATGCGACTATTAGTCTTTTCTCAATAAATTTTATTATTGCAAAAAAAAAAAAAAGGTTGGGGGGGGGAGGGGGGGCCAAAAAAATTGGGTAATAATATTTTTAGCAACAATTTTATCATGGTAAATCACTTTTTTCTACGATAACAACATATATTTAATTTCTAGCAAGTATTTATAAACAGTAACTCACTATTTTAAAAAAAATTTAGGCAATTCTCTTCTCTCTCTCTCTCTCTCTCTATATAGATATTATATATATATATATATTAATACTATAATATACTTAATATATATATATATATAAACTCCAAAGTCAGTAGGTAAAAACTAATGCACTTTTAAAAAATTATAACGAATAGACATTTTATGTAAATATCAATGCCAAAAAAAAAGAACTCAAATTATGGGGGTTAAATTAACATATTTGTGTCAGTCAATAAAACCGCAATTTGATGTTGTGGAGAGAGTGGAATAAACTAATGCAATGAGAGTGTCACAATAAATTAAGGGGTTTCTTGGGCAAATCCTGGGTTCATTAGCAGGGAAACCACATTCCAATCCAGGAGTCGAAAAACCCCACCGATGGTGATTTCAGGGGAATTCATAAATCCCCACATTAATGCATTTTACATGAAAATTACAAGAGCTGGAGTTCTGCAATTATAGAATGGGTAAACTTTTTATAGCATTTGGCAAAATATTCAATTTTAGATATAAAAATAATTAATTAACCTAACATGTGAATTCATTGTCAAAGGATAAACTGTAATTAAGAAATAACCCAATATTCAAAACACAAAAGATATCAGTTTAAGTTAACAATCAGTTTGTATAAACTAAATTGAGGAAATGTAATGTGTTTCACCATTAAGATTCATCCATTTATCCTACAAAAACTTGCTTTAACTTCAAATCACAAAAAAAACTTCCTTAAACTTCAAATCAATAGCACCCAAACTCATGATAAGATCAGTTTATGGAACTTTAACTGGTTTCACTACGATTATTGTCACTAACATCGGCTGGCTGCAAAGGAGAATAGACAATAAGTGACTTTATCCAAACTCAAAATCATGGATGAATGTAGCGAAGTCCGAACTTAATAACAATTTCCTTTTATGATCATATACAACACAACAAACTTAAAACAGTAGAAAAAGATTAATCCATTTACACGAGCAAGGATTCTAAACCATTTCAAAACGACAACACACTATAATACTAAACAAGACACTATCAAACTGATTTGAACAAATATTAGCAATTATTAAAACATGAACAAAGAATCTCAGGATTCTTGTCAGTAGAAAAAAGACAGACTAGGAACTAGAGTGCTATTTTTTCTTATGAGGACAATTGATATTTACTTCTTTAAATTTTGACTATAGATTGATTAGTTATAATGTTCACGAGGTTGTATATAATCTAATGCTCAATGATATGACTTTCCTATTGGCTGAATTACTTGAACGGAAACAATATATCTACCTTAGAAATGAGGATGAATTACCTTCAGAGGCACGGGTAGTGGCAGCATAGCTCCTTTCACACAGGTTGTTAGCCACTGCAAGTCACAAAAACAAATATTCTTAATATTAAAATTACTAAAGGTTGTAAGAATTAAATGAAACAATGATGCCTCAATCCCAATAATTTGAGTCGGCTATTGAATACCACAATTTCGATTTATAGGACAAATTACTGTAGAAACGACGTTCTTTCCTTTTTATTTAACACTTGGAAAGAGAATTTGCATGTTCAGAAAAAGGGTTAGATCTTTTAATCGAGCAAGAATTTCAAATCATTTCAAAAAGACTACACAATATACTCAATCTTTCAACGGAAATAACTGATTGAACAACACTGCTATTTATAACTCTAAAGAACAACACTGTAACATACATCGATCCTGATAGAATATGATAGAATCGATAATTCATGTTTTGATGATAGACAAGAAGCGTCAAATAATCAGTAGCAAAGGTACGCAGCAAAGAAGCCAAGCTAGAGTCCAAGATCGAGTAAAATGGTTATTGTCAAACAGCCAAAAATCATTATAAAGGTTACAAGTTGATACAAATAAGGAAAACCTTAAAATATATTATTAAGGAAGGAAGTGTATATAAGAAGGATTGTACTTTTAAAACAAGGAATATTGTTTAATCATAACTCCTTACCTTATCTGATAAGGAGTGGAACAAGGCAAAGACAACGCTATAAGAAGAGCACGAGACAGGGAGAAGAAACTCACGACTTCACGCAGAAAACAAGGGTAGAAATTATTCATCAAACTTGAAGTCTTCACGGTTGTGATAGATTACTACGTTTAAAACATTCTTTGAGTAAGAAGGTTTTATCGCTGTAGCTATTTGTCTTGTTTTTGGTCTTAATTGTAATTTACCAGTTTATTGTACAAAGGGGGGGGTTTGGCTTTTGTAGGGTTGTGGAGTGTTGTTAGTAGAGTTTGTAAAAAAAGGTGGGTTTGGCCTTTTGGATGAGATCCGATTGGAGTCAATCGAGAGGAGTAGGTAAGACGTTTTGATTATTGAGTTTGTAATCACAAAATCTTATAGTGGAATATAAAATGACGGTTTTTCCTTCCTTGGTGGTGAAGAAGGTTTTTTAAATTCAATAAGTGTTTGTGTCTTACTCTTCTTACTTAAAAGCAAACTTACACGAACCGGGTTCGTGTTCGGGTTGTAAGGCTTCATTGGTATCAGAGCAGGCCTTTTCGTTAAAAGATTCAACCTTGAAAAAGACTCAATGGCAGCCACCAACCTGACCCCACAAGAGGGATTCTTCACCAACCGGACCCCCACTTGTTCAATGGCAAAATATTATGGATGGTGAAAAAAAATCGTATTGATGGACCATCTTATTGGCGACGGAAAACCCGATCTATGGGAGTAGTATTCTAGATAGCCCAACAATACCTATGAAAATCGCAACTGATGGTAATCACCCAAAAATCCCCAAAGGAAAGGAAGAAAACGAAGGGAATTGGGGAAGAAAAAAAAAAAGCGGGATTAAAATTCAAAACAATGCAAAGCCAAGAAAATCTGATATTGGATAGGACCGGACGAATTACAATCGACATTCTCGTCATGTCAAGAGCCAAAAAGCATCCTTCCGGAGCAAACCCCCACACACTATATCGCCTCCCCCCCCCCCCAACCGACCCATCACTGCCAGGGAACAACGCCAAGTCAAGACCCTTCTAACACGTTCTAACCCATTGATAACTTGAATAGGAAAATGAGCTGTTGGATTGTGGCAGAAGGGGAGAGACTATTCAAGACATGCACACCAGGGTTCACCCTCCCTCATTAATGAGATGTTTCTTAGGGGAGATAGGACTAACGGAAAGGCCAGTAAGGAAACTTCTCTGCGTGTCTCATAAAACTTGGAACGCAAAGTCGAGGCTATCACTGAAGCCCGCGATTTAGACTCAGTGGCAATGAGGAGTTGATTGGTATCTCATTTCACATACACTCAAGGAAAAACCAAGGAAAGGCAAAATTGGGAGAAAAAAGGAAGGAAAAGCGGAAGGGAACCTGTTCTAAAGGCTACTACATCAGATGATTTTAAGATTGAAAATATTACCTCATAACCAAAAGGTTACCAGACTACTAAAAAGGGGCGGCTTTCAAAGAAAACTTCTCAAAAACAGCTGGAAAACCACTAAAGACCAGGTGTTTGTCATAAGTGTGGGAGCCCAGATCACTTCATCAAATGCTGTCACTTGGGTTTAGAGCAGAAAAAGGCAAACTTTGTGAGAAGGGAAAAAGACATCAAGAATGTGATAAGTAACCATTCCCACAAACAGAAGACTGACCAATCAAGGAAGCGGAAATCTTTCACGAGACAGAGCCTTTGCGCTTATTGGGGGATTATATGAAGAAGAATAGAATTTGAGGATGGCGGGTTCGAAAATCAGTCACTACTTGCAATAGAACAATAAAATTTAATATGATTTCTTACACTCATGTTGTGAAACAGATTATGAGATTCTGAGCGATGAAGAAGAGACAAACAAGAAAGGTTAAGGTTGCATTCACAATCAAAGTAAAAGATTGAATTATTCTAAAAAGGAAATAGAGGTCCTTTATTGAGTACTCTTATAGTGCATATCAGTCTGTCAATCTAAAATGGGAACAAATGATGGAAAAACTATGCTCTTTAGGAAGTCAATCGATAATCTGAGAAAAAACAGTCAACTTTTGCAAATAAATTTTAAAAGAAAGATTGATTTAATCTAAGAGTTTAAGTCACAAGGGCCAAAAACTCTGCTAGTGAACTTCAATTAGCTCTAGAAGAAAAAAAAATAAATTGGTAAACCATTAAAAAATTCAAGCTTTAACAGAAAGGAATAGGTTGCCAAGAAAATCTTGAATCATACCAAAAGGAATCTGGAAAGAAATCTTAGAGGCCCAGGTCCTCTGAAAATTTTAACCCAGATCAAGGAAAAGCCAACCACTAGGTCGAAGTGGGATAGGTTTTAAAAACAGATAATCTTGGGTCACGCACTAGACATGTCTAAAGTTTATGCATCTGTGGAAACTCAGGTCATTAAAGAATCAATGTTAATCTATTTTGAGGCTTTTCAGAAAAATGTTAAGTTCACCAAAAAGGAAAAGACTGATACGGCTAAGAACCTGGTTAGAATAAAAATGCTCCAAATAAAACGTTTTCTTATTTGCTTATGGGCTAGAAATATCTTAATTCATCCTTTTTACTCACATAAAGGGGCCCAGCTAATCTGGGTTCCAAGAATAATCTTTGACTAGTGTTCAGGTGAAGGGGAGAGGGAGGGAAAAAGGCCAAAATTGGTATCTGAAATGTAACTGCTCGAAAACATGTGCTAAAAATGGTAGAGAAAGTTCCTCTCGCTCTTTGATTTTCAAGGAGGCAGTTTATTCTTGACGAAAAGATGAGAAAATGAAAAAAAAAACCCAAGGGTTTGAAGGTGGGGAAAGGACATGTGAAGAACGTGACATGATATCAACAATCTTTTAATGATGCAAATTTAGGTGGGAACATGCATTGAACCTGGTTCAAAGCTAACAATCATTGATGCAACTGTAAACATGATTCCTACTATCTATGGGTTTGGAGAATGGGCAAATATTAGAGCAATCGAGACAGTAAGGTATGGCACACTTTGGGGAACTTGTTCGTGCGAACAGGGTCCTTTGTGGTTCATTGGAAGGTATTTATTAAAAAATTTGACAAGGGTGGTTCTCTGTGATCGCTTGAGATTTCATTTGATCTGGGAGATATGATGTGATGACGACATTCTTTGTGAAGGCCTTATTGAATATGAAGAACTTGAGAAAGAAAAATCACGTCAAAGCATGATGTTATCGAAAATGTGATGCATTATATGATTTCCTTTAATAATTGGCTAGTTAAAAAGAATAATTTTACGGATTGAGTAATTTACATGCAGATCTGCTTTAACTCAACTCGTACTGTAACAGCGTACACACTAAAGTAACATCCAAACAATGCTTAGAAGTTTGCGGATGTTATCTCTTCTTTTGCTAACACTATTAAGAGTAAGTATGAAAAGAAAGAAGAAAACACAAAAAAAGGGGCACCTGGGTTTCTCGGTAAAATCAGGTATGTACCATCCTTTTTCAATGCCATTAATTTCATGAGTTGTGGGTCAAACATAAGCACTAATGAATTGGTCGATCATCAAACAATTCGCAACTTTTTAACCGATCCCCAAGAACCCTCTTTGACCAAGCATCGTTTCAATCTCAAACTGACTCTAATGATGAAAATCTCAGTATGGAAGTCACATGCTTTAATTTAGGGGGAGGAACCCTACTTTATCACCCACATTCTTGAACAGGTTTCAACCAACTCCAAATGATATTTCATCCATTCCAAGTGTTATAACTTGTCTATCTCTCAGGGGGACGGGAAACAATTCTCACATAAATATAAATGTGCTTGCTTTCAATATTGATAAAAAACCTTCTTTGTGCCACCAAAATGTGAGGAATCTTACTGGTAGTGGTACTCCTTCAAAAGTTGTCATCAAGAAGAAAAAGCTATCAAAAAAAAAAGGAAGAAAATCATGATGATGAAAAATGTACGGAGAGAGAGTTAAAAAAAATGATGAGGTATCTAATTTGTTTATCTGATGAAATTGCACATTCTAAGAAAATGATCAGAAGCAAAGAAGCTGGTGAAACACTGGGTATACTGAAAAAAATTTATCAATGGCAGTAAACATCTATTTCTCCTCAACTTTAGTAATCTTTGTCACAATCGTATCCTAAAAATTTATACTCTGTTGACTCTTTGTTGTTGTGCTTCTGTCTGTCTCATACTCATGATAGTATATGTTTTGATTTAAGGGCATAAACTGGTACCTAGTTTTGTTTATTTCGTTCGCATTGAAGATTTAATTGTGTAGAGTGTAAGGATGACTTAATATCCTCAGATTAACTAACCATTTTGTTAGCAGAAGTGTACTTGAAAGTGTTGCCCAAGTGACTATGAAGTTTAAAAAATGAGTATGCCACTCATTGAATGTATTCGAGTTCTTTGGTTATTGATTTTTCAATGAGGCCAATACGGGGGAAGGAGGAAATTATATAATGTGGTAGACATATGCCATAGTAGTTGGTCATATCAAAAAGGGGAAAAATTCTTGGGGAATGAGGAAAACATTGAAGTTTGTAGTTGTGATGGATGACCACAAGAATTGCAGTTTTGGAAATCTTGTTAAACTAGAGTGTTGATGCATTTGAAGAAGTACCATTGGGAGAAGGCAGGAATTTAACTCGTGCAGATATGTTCACTCACAACCCATTTACTTCCTGATTGTGGCATTCCCATGGGTCGGAGAGCAGGGGTCTGCAACTGCGTTCTCCACTTACATTGTCATGTGCGCAGTTTTCTCAGGGGAATTAAAGTAGCTGAAGAAAAGTATGCCACTCTTGAGTCAGGAAAACAGAGGTAGAAGTACGTGCTGAGCTTGACATTCAAATGCGGAAAAACACAGAGAAGGATCAGTTGGTTGAAGAGCTTGAAGCAGCAACTTGCTAACAATGCAAAGAGTTGACAGCGTCTGGAGATGCTGCTTCTGCTTTCAATAAGCCATGGTCAACCTTCACAGTGAAAAAGCATCTTGTTTGAAACCTGGTTCCTTAGTGTTTATTTAAACTATTATGCTCAACTGGATTGGCTATATTATTGCTATGGATGTGATTGGAGTTTGTAGCCGTTGTTGTTACTCTTTGTGATTGTCAAAAGGGGAGGGAAGAGTATTGAGCATGAATCACAAAGAAAGATTGTTGGTCTTCATCAAAAAGGGAGAGAGGATAGAAATTGATAATTCATGTTTTGAGTAGACAAGAAGCGCCAAATAATCAGTAGCAAAGTACGCGCAAAAAGAAGCAAGCTCGAGTCCAAGATCAGTGTGTAAAATGGAGTTATTTGTCAAAGCAAAAATAATAATTAACGGTTACAGTTGTAACAAATAAGGAAGGAAAACCTTAAAATCTTATTAAGGAAGGAAGTTGCTATGTTAATAAGGATTGCACTTTAAAAAAGGAATCCTTGTTTAAAACATAACTTCTTTACCTTATCGATACGGATTGGACAAGGCAAAAGAAACTCTATAAGAAGAGCACGAGACAGAGAAAGGAAGAAATCTCACGACTTCCGCAGAGAAAGGGAGAATTATTCATCAAATTGAAGGCTTCAAGGTTGATAGATTTATACGTTTAAAACCCCCCATTCTTGAGTAAGAAGGTTTTATCGTTGTAGACACTATTTGTCTGTTTTTTGTTCTTAATGTTAATTTACAGTTTATGGGTACAAAGGGGGGGTTGGCTCTTTGTAGGGTTGAGTGTTAGTAAGAGTTGTTGTAACAAAAGGTGAGTTTGGCCTTTGGAGAGATCGATTGGGAGTCAATCGAGAGAGTAGTAGAGATAAGGGACTTTTTGATTTTGAGTTTTGTAATCACAAAATCTTATAGTTGCATATTAAACGAGGTTTGGTTTTTCATTCCTTGAGTGAGGAAGGTTTGTTTTAATTAATTAAGTGTTTGTGTCTTTACTCTGTCTTTCACGTAAAGCAACTTACACGAAACTGCGGTCACAGGTTCTGGGTGGTTAAGGTTTTCTTCAGATCCCATGGCTTGAATAAATCATGTTGAGAGTAACATATCAATAGTTACAAACAATATGATTACAACAATAAGCAGTTACAATAAGTACCACAAGACAAGCCAGGCTTGCATGAAAAACGGATATGTAAATTACCAAAAGCATGCGGCTGAAATAAGCAGTTACAATTATCCTAAAATCATGAATCCACATGCACTTGAGTTTGTTCCAAGAAAAACACAGCCAACTACTGTTACAAGTGAAGATTCAAAAGTGGCTATTGATGTTGATTCTTCCACAAGATTGAATAATTCTGTCACAATTGGATTTAAGGCGAAGAAGGAAGAAACCCACCAACACTACAAAAAAAACACAACAACAACATGAGCGGGGCCTTTGTTTTCCGTCAACAAATTATGAGTTGGTGTGCTATTGATTTTCTTTACTAGTAAATATCGTTGATACTAAAGAATGACAATCCAGGCCCTGCTGAATAGGTGTCAGGTGACTGGTTGTTGTTAATAATTTCAGAAAAGTTACAGGTATTAGAAATAAAGTGTGGGTTTTTAAAAGGTGGGGAATGGAAAATGACAGAGTGCGACTTTTATGAAGAGTTGTGACTTTTATGAAATGTTGCGACTTTTATGAAAAGTTTTAACCAATATGTACCAAATTTTCTATAAACTGACCTTAAGTTAGTACACAATATCACATTCATTCTTTAGCAGCGAAATCAACTGTCAATAAACAGACGTCAACGCAGATCGAGGAGTTGATGACGTCAAATAATTCATTTGTTGATGAAGAATGTGTCAAACCTTGTGATGATTGATTGAGTGTTCAAAATGAATTGCATAAGTTATAGTAATGCTTTCAACTTCTGCTATTGCTAACATTAAAAAAAGTAAGATGAAACGATGATCTTTGGTCCAAAAGAATTTAGATAAAAACAGGGAATTTATTCACATTACAAGTAAAAAGGGTTTTGTAAAAAAAAAAAGTTAGTAGCTCACATGAGGTCCAAATATAAGAAAAAAATTAAATTCACCGTAAGCAAAAACAACATTCATTTCTATATAAATAAGTGTGACTACTTCTCCATTTGATGGTTGCACAATATGTGTGATTGCGTCATGATATTACGGTATAAAGGAGAGTGGTTTTATGTTACTCCAACGTGGATTTATGAAAGTATGTGAGGGCATGAGAAGAGTACATCGAGAAATAACCAGAACGCTCGACCAAAAAATATACCTCACAACGAGTTTGATACTCAATCACGTAATCACCTGTTCGAGATTAGCTCATCACCATGTCGCAGACTCGCTATCATTTTTGTTAATTGCAGGTTTTGGATCTGGTAACGGGACGGAATGGCACAACTAAAGTTACTTCCATGTATAAACACAATTATAGTTTATAATAGTATTGACACTCCCTTTTCCCTTGATGAAAACTAACTGGGACCAGTATACAACTAAAAAAAGTTAATAGGAAGTGACTTACACAAAGAACATTCAAGTATCTCAAGAAAAAATGTCTATTTTAGCTCATTAGTACTATTTGTAGTTGACTCTTTTTAAGCATAAGCATCCGATGAACTTAGGCCTCAACTATTTCCTTAGAGGCCTAAAATTGGAAAGGGTTCGGACCTGATAAATTATAAAAAGGAACATTTTCTATAATATTATACATTTGGTTTTATACCAAAACAATACATAAAACAATGTAGGACACACTTTGGTCCAAAAATGAAGTTTTTGATAAAGAGGAAATAGTTGTTTTGACACTTCAGCTATGCGGCTTGCTTCCTGGCCCAGGAGCAAGTTATCAGCTTAAGGACATCATTTGAGAACCCCAAAGTTCAGCTTCAAAAAAATTGTAGACAGAATGTCTCGAAAGAATCGGTAGAATCACCAAACTATAACCAAAAGAAGAAGAAAACCAAATTACTACCACGAAAATACATGTCCGAATTTGATATTTCAAATTTTTCATCCATGAAGAATTTTACAACGAATTAACCTAATTCTACCCGAGGATCATAAACAAAGACAAAAAACAAAAAAAAAACTACTAGTATACAACCAATAATTTATACAATTTGTGAAGATTAAGATGAGGAAAATTCGAAAGGTGGGTAGGTTCATTATTAAAGGAAGGGAGAAGTGGAAAAAACATTTTTTGTTTACCTTAGAACACCTATTCCATTTTAAAATTTGGTTGAGTTTGAGTTAGCGAAAGTTTACAGGAGTTGGTGAGAGACGTGGCCACGTAGAGAAGTGTTCGATTATAACGCGGAGAATAGCAGAAAGTGTGAAATAGACGGTGGCGGAGTTGCCGTTGTAGAGAAAGTAGTAATGTGTCGGTGTGAGGACGGAGAAGTGCGTCAGTGAGAGGAGTAATTTGGACGTTTCCAAAGTTGTGTTTATTTGGTATTTGTAGTTTTTAAATTAAAAAATAAATCTGTATTGAATTATTAGTTCTAAAAAGTTGTGAGTTGTTAACTTTTAAAAAATTATATTTTGAGATAGCAGGTGTTTAACCCCCCCTGTATTTAATTAATTTTTTGGCGGATTTTAAATTTTGCTATTTATTTTTATTTTTGTCAGCTACTAAACCCCCGTTGTTTAGTGTAATTTGTGGGGTTACAACTAATCTCCGCTTTGAAACCCCTACGGTTTAGATGTTTTTTTGTAGTGTATGATTTCAGAAAATATTTTTATTAAGTTTAAGTATTTAAGGGTCATTTGATAGGTGATTAGGATCTAAGTGATTAAATTGTACCTGGTGTAATTAAAATTATTTAAGTACGATAAGTCCTTTATGTATTAAAATGTGTTAGACAACACCTTGAATTATTCTATATTTTAGTTAGGGATGGCAATGGGGCGGTTTAGGGGCGAGGGTGGGGCGAGTTGCGCTTAACGTATAAATTTTTTAAGGAAAAATAACTTAAATACACAACTATAAGTTTAGTATTCTCTAATTTTCCCTTCTTTTTTTAAATATTACATAATTCCCTTTTTTTTTTAAATTTTAGTAGAAGTATAGAGATACATAGCCTTCTCTCTCCTATAACACACACTTCCCCAATATCATGCCTATTTTTTATCCACTAAAACACTCAATCTTTGATCACTTTTTTAATTTTGAATACTAATTTTAATTAAAAACGTTTCACAACATTTAATATGAAAATTTTTTGAATTTCAAAAAATTTGAAAAAATTTTGAATTTCTGGGAAAAAATTGGACCATGTTCTCTGGTATTCTTCTTCTTTTACATCATCATCCGTCATGTTCTTCTTCTTCTTCTTAGTCCCTATCTGTTCTTTTTTTTTTCCTAGTCATGCTATATGAACATCAGCCGTCTTTAGTGTCTTCTTCTTCTTAATCCATCATTGTTCTTATTTCTTCGTACTTTCCTTCTTGTTCATTGCTATATTACATCATGACGTCTCTAGGTCTTCTTTTTCTTCTTACTCCAATCATCCGTTCTTTTTTTTTTGTCATTGTTCTATTACATCATAGTCATGGATCTTGTAATAATAGAAGAGATTTATGATTGGACAATGAACAATTGGAAGAAAATAGAAAAAGTTTTTGCATGATCCTATGAATGTTCGAAGATTCAAACAAAGATTTTGCGGAAAACATCTAAATCAAAAGGTTGATAAAATACACCAAAAAAAAAGAGAAGAAAAGAAGCAGGCAACCATTGTTGTCAGGCCTACATTGCTTGGGTTTATGTCTTCTTTATACTTATTTAAAATTGTGTTGAAAATCGGAGTAAAAATTTTAAGGAATCCCTATGTATTATGAATATTGAACATTATTTATCAGTATAGACAATAAGTTTAATACATAAGTACTAAGGGTTATAGTTGTTAGTAGATGCATTGATACATGAATTAGATGTTATCATATGATGTCAATGTACTCAAGTGTTTTTGCCAATTTTTATTATGTTCAGTGAATAAGTTTAATAAACTGCCGCCCCATAAAGTGTGAGGGCTGATACATTTCGACTAAGTGTTGTTATAGTGTTTAGACGATGCAGTGGATACATGAATTTGTGTGTTATATATGATTTCTAGTATCACGAGGTTTGAAATTGTTATCATGATCATTAATTAGTTGAATTAACTGCGCCATCAACGGTGATGCTGGCTACATATAGACTCAGTTGTGATATAGTATTAGTTCGATTGCATGATACATGAATTAGATTGGTATCCATGTTTGTCATGTAGTATGAATTTCTGAAAAATGAGATAATGTATCAGTAAGTGGTATTAGTGTTTTTATTTAGTAATCGTGTTTTATTTAGTTTTATTTCAATCGTTTTAAAATTTGTATTTTTTTAAATTGCAGGTCACTCAAGGACAGATAAAAAATTATACCAACACATCCCAAAGGTTTTTGCTTGTTCAATTTAACAACACTTTCCTGAAGGATTGAAAAATACATAGGGGGAGAATGTTATCCAAACTGTTTAGCGGATACAATTTTTGGACCCTTTTTAGATTATTATTACTGTAATTTTCAGGGCCAAAGAAGTAAGTGTTTGTTGCGTTTGCGTTGGAAAAAACGCAACCGAATGTGTTTTGATATTAGGACTTCAAACGGGTGTTGTCCTAAAAATTTGGTTATAGATGGATTTGAAATATAACTAGGACTTAAAGTCAAGGCAAACAATGATTTCAAATACCCAGAATCAAACTAATTGGATGCTTTCAAAAAAAGTATTTCTTGTGTGCAGTCAATAGTGAGTTACTAAGTCAATTAGTTCAACGGGTTTTTAAGATGGGTAAGGGCCGTTTCGACGCCTTTTTCTCTGGATCTCCCGAATTAAGTTTGTAGT
>JAKWJA010001296.1:0-17774 GCA_027704765.1 Solanum habrochaites
CAATCTAATTATTAGGTTCATCAAGGCCTTCTGTGATACAAAAGCATCATCATTAACAAGAGATTAGGTTATCAAGATTTGGGATTCAATAGCTTAATTCATGCTTATTTCAATCACATCATATCTATAAGAATCAATCTGCATGCAACATTATTAAGAATAGAAGACTTTATAATACTACCCAACACATCTCCATTCGATATTAAGAGTTTACTACGAATAGATTAAAAAAACCATACACCTACCTCCAACCGAAG
Source organism: Solanum habrochaites (assembly GCA_027704765.1). NCBI lineage: Eukaryota > Viridiplantae > Streptophyta > Magnoliopsida > Solanales > Solanaceae > Solanum > Solanum habrochaites. The sequence goes on from JAKWJA010001296.1 coordinate 258, forward strand.
AATGCGATCAAACAAGCATCTTTTTAAAATCCTTGCTATTCATCTTCGTTTCTCCTCTCTCTTACTCGTTCGCCCTCTCCTTATGTTCTTACGATTTCTTTTCTTATTCAAACCCTATTCTTGTTACCATAATTAGCATATACTTCAGTATAAACGATGGCAATAATTAAAAAAACCACTAATTAACGTTAAGGTTACTTTTAACCCCCAAGTAATAGACTTATTCACATTAAACCCACTACTTTAATTAAGGCAGGAAAATAGTCCAAAATGCCCCTTAAATTAATTACAGAAATCCGACCCAGACTGGGCTTAAGCAGCCTTGACGGGCCGTCGTTGCCTGCGATGGTCCGTCTGATGCTCATCACAAAGTTCAGAGGCTGAATTTAACTGAGTGGTCCTGTGACGGTCCGTCGTGCCCACGACGTTCGTACTGCCATTCCGTCGTGACGTTCAGAGAGTCGATCTCATACCCAAATTGTTCATATTCTTCGTGTTTGGAACGAGGACCCCCTCGACGGTTCCGTCGTGCCCATGACGGCCGTCGTGCGGTCCGTCGTCTCAGCCAGTTTCCTTGAAATAAATGGCGGCTCAAAATGACTAAAGTAGGTCGTTAACATTTATACTCTCCATTCTTATCATTTCTTAAATTTTTTCACAATGATTTCAACTGATTAAACTTTTATAGATATTTCTATGCTTCATCCCTACCATTCAGCAAATAAGACATAGGTTCATTCTAAGGAAATTCTCATAAAAAATAACAATATTTTTTTCCATCATGAGCTGGTGTTAACTTTCATATCACAAATGTCAGTGTAATCAATTCAAGGGATTAGGAATTCCTTGACAGATTTATAAGAATGTCCAAACATACTTAGAATTACACAAAAACTTGAAATTTTATTATTGCAATTCAAAGTTAGGCAAAACATCTAAGTTGATCAGTTTTCCTTACAAGGTTTTTAATGATATGCCCCAAATGTTCATGTGCACATAAAATTGACTTCAAGCACAAGTAGAACAATAAAAAACATTGAGTTAGAAAAACTCTTTCGCGAGGTAGCTTTTTCACCTCCACTTTTATTTTCTTCCTATTTCTTACAATTTTGGGTGATACAGACATTATTTAGATTGTCCAAATTTCCTTTTCAAAGGACATTTCCATAGCATTTTCAATAGATGTTAAGAACCTAGCCAATGAACAAAGTCTATCAGGTTCAAGAAAGACAATATAGCCAAAATGATTTTTACAACAAATAACAAATGACTATTCACCAATATTTGTCGATGCAAAACTTTTATTAGAATAGAATATCTTGTCATGAAAAAATCAAAAACAGTTTAGTTATATTTTTTTTTCCCATAAAAGAACACAATTATTTTGCACAAGTATATATCTTAATTTGGATGTTTCATACTAGTCACAGTATATACTAGTAATAGGAATCTCAAACAACCACAATACCAAATATACGTCCAAGAATTTTATGGGTACAAACATTAATACAAAGTCTCATTGGACATTTCATATCTTTTGCTCCAAGTTTAAATTAGAGCACCGGGCTAATCATAAGCAAATAACCCCACATTTCAAAATGTGATCTCAAAAAATATTTTTCAAGTTTACGAAAAATGTTGTTTCACATATTTTTGTGTTAGAAAATTATTCTACGGAAAGAATTATTAGTGCTGCAATCTCTTTGACAATGTTTACCACAGTCAAAGTTCATTCCAGAAGACCACAAAAAACAAAGTTTTCTTAGTAATGGTTATTTTTACTCTATCATAAATAGGGACCTACCAACTTAGTATTTAAATACTAAACAATAGGGACAAAAAATAATTTTTGTACATGTATTTCTATATTACATTGAAGTTTAAAGAAAATCAAAAGACAAACACTGACTTACTTAGGTGATGTTTTTATAGTCTTTCAAACCACATTGCAATGTATAAACACAAAAGGTTTGAGTTACAAAAAAATCATAAATACCCCATTTTCTTATGGGAGTAGGAAAACTACTAAAGTCTTTTTTTATCCAAAAAGAGTAACACACTATTCTTTACACATGAGAACTGGGTTTTCTTATCAAATAGTCTTCAACTATAAAGTTTTGACATACTATTTTATCAAACAAAAAAATATGAACCTCTCATTTTTGCATATTAAAGCAATTTTAAAAGCAACAATTATTTGCTAAGTTAAATTCATTCCACAACATATGGTTTGAAGGATTTTTGTTTCAAAACAATACAATAATTAAAAAAAAATCAAAGATGATAAAATTTAGAAACCTATTTTCTCATGATAATTTAATAAGAAGGTTACCTGGTAATCTTTAAACGGAATACCATGGAAAATTTTCGGTTACATTCTCACTAAGACATGCTAAACAACTGCACAAAATTATGGAGAAGTAATTCATTTATGTTCTACTTATCAAAAAATCCGTACAGTATAATAATTTCCTTAAGATTGGTGTTCATCTGTATTCCAAAAACATACTTAAAACAAAACTTTGAAAATCTTGTAAAATTGAAAAAAGTAAGAAACATTTTCACAAACTGAAAAAATTTAAACTAAGCGAAACAATAACCAAAAAACGATTAAAAAAAAAATTAAATACAAAATATTTTTCTTAACATAAGAATGTTGTTAATATGTGTCTAAAAAATCTTGCTTCCAACAAACTTTGCAGAAAATGAAGTTACCAACCGTTACATGAACTTGTGAAGAACCAAACCAGAATAGAAGAACTGAAATTAAATTCACCAAATCTTAAAATTTGTAAAAACACATACCAGATCTGGAAAAATTTTTTAAAGAGAAAAGATGAAGTCCACTGAACTCATAGTGTCCCCTAAGGAAATATTCTCCTTTAGTATCTGGGTTTAATTTGGAATATGACTCCCCCAGTAAAATGATCTTCAATCACTAGAGTAGATACCAAAAACTCCGGTATCAAGCGAACCACTCACACCACTCAGGAACTACACTAGAATACTAGATTTAGTAGTTGAAAAAAGAAGTCCATGAATTCTATAGTTAAAAAATGAGAGGAAATCCCTCAATTTATAGAAAACAAAGGGTAGTGCGTAAAAGTGATTTCCAGAAAAAAAGGGTCAGTGCGAAAAGATTCTGATGATGGCCTTACCGAAAAGGTCACAACTTTTGGAAAGTCACAATCTTTCAGAAAAGTCGTCACCTTTCATAAAAGTCACAATTCAATAAGTCATCAACTTTTGCATAAAGTCGCAATTTTTTTCATAAAAAAGTCAAAACTCTTCATAAAAGTCGCAATCTTCATTTTCCATTCACACCTTTTTAAAACCCAACAAGTATTCTATGGTGCACAAGTAATATAAATACTCGTAAGTGATAATTAGTTATCGATAAGTGTTCACTTCCCTCTTAGGAATGCGGACTTAACACTTGTGATGTGTTGTTTGAACTAGTGTAAGATTGACACATTATCACTTGAATAATTACGTCAGAAGGATTATTGAGTTTTTGACAATCCTTTTGTACTATGGTGATATCATAAAAAATATAATCTAGAAAAGTCATCCTAAAAATAATTTAAGCTTATTCACCAAAATCTAGGGGACTATCTCTAAATTTTTTAATGAAACTATTCTTATCTAAAAGATATGATAGATATATATGATATATTTGATTCGGTTACTATTACTAAGGTCTATTAAAGTAAATCACATTTTACTATGAAAGCCCAGCTCTATGTGATCTCCTAACAAGACACTATAACTTTATCACAAAATATAATTGAATAATTAATTATTAAAAAATTTAAGGGGGACATATCTATAAACTTTTAAAATCATCTTGATCCTAAAATATATCAGTTACAATTATAAATTGGTCTGCACAAATTAATAGTCCACAAAAAATTTTTACCTATAAAAAGCTGAATATAATTTTTTTTCTCATTCCACGCATCAAATAATTTTATATTTGTAAGATAGTACATTCCCGTCAAGCAAGGTTTCACGCCACCCCACCGCCTACGAGCTTTATATTTACAAGATGTTTGAATGTCTGACTTAAAGAATTTCACTATTATAAACATAATTTTTTTTGTGTAGATAAAAGAATACTTTCATCAACAATGAAGAATTCAATAAGAAGAAAGTAATCTTCATAATGGGGGTAACATGCACGGGAAAATCAAAGTACTCTGTTGACCCTTGCACCAATTTTTAGGCAGAAATAATCAACTCGATAAATGCAAGTTTATAAAGGGGACTTGAAATGTACAAACAAGATTCACACACACTGAGAAATAAGGGACGATACTATTTCTTTAGGATTTATGATTATTCTCAAGAATACTTATATCAAAAATGACTTACTAGATAATTCTTATAGTAGTAATTACAGATTCTGTGAAAAATTTACGTTACTATTAAAAAAAGGGATTTAATGCCAAGTACCCCCTCAAAATATGACTGAAATCTCGGAAGACACACTTAATTAACTATACTAAGGTCGGAATTACCCCCTAAACACAAAAAACCCAAAAAAATCTAAAACACAACAACAACTATTAAAAACAAAATCCAAAACAAAAAACAACAAACGCACAAATAACAAACAAAACCCATGTATAAAAAAAATAAAAAACCGACACAACAAAAACAAATTTCAAACATAAACACAACAAAAAAAACAAAAACAAAAAAAGCAAAAAAAATAAAAAAAACACAAACCAAAATATAAAAACTAAAAAAAAAGACGGAGGGGGTTGTTGGGGGGGGGGAAGGGGGGGGGTGGGGGGGGTTGGGGGGTGGTTTAGGTGGGGGTGGTAGGGGGTGGGTGGGTACAGGGGGGTGGGTGGGGGGGGGGGGGGGGGTGTGGGGGGGGGGGGTGTGGGGGGGCGGGGGGTGGTGGGGGGGGGGGGGGGTGGCGGGGGGGGGAGGAGAAAAAAAAAACTGTTTAGTTTTTCTAAAAAACCCCAAAAAAATAAAAACAAAACAGAACCACACAAAAAAATTTGTTCGCTGTGGTTTTTTTTTTTGTGTTCCTTTTGTTTTTTGTTTGAGGTACGACACCCAACACCAAACACATATCAAAAAAAAAAAAAAAATACAAAACTACAAAAAAAATGTTAAACACAATAAAAACACGCAAAAAAAAAAACTACACAAAAAAACCCACAAAAAAAAAAAAAAAAATGTTTGTTTGTTGGTTTTTTCGTTTTTGAGGGGCTTTTGTGTGGTTTTTTTGGTGGTTTTTTCCCCCTTTTTAGCCCTACGTGGTACTATCTTGTGGAACCAGCGTTAGTTGACTTTTTTCTTTCAAACTAGTGCCACGTAGGCTAAAAAAAGGGTATGAAAAAATACTTATTAAAATACGTTCAGGAGGGTAATCGGATATTAGTATGAGTATAAGTGTGTCTCTGAGTTTTCGGGCATAGCTTGAGGGGTTTTGGGGTTCGGTACTCCGCTCCGTGCAGAAGCGGCGCGTGCAGCCTCCCGCGCTCCTCTGCTCCTCGTCTTTTCTCCTTAGCGATCAGGCCACGCAAATGATTTCTTGCCGCACAGAGTAGGGTCAGTAGCGTACAGCCAGCAGGAGCCTGACCGTGATTTGATGTCATATTTTCTAGATAGGAGTGACATTGAGCCCCCCGGCCGACGAAGCCCGCTCTTCGGCGGGGCCACCCGAGCCTCACAGTTGATAGATTTATGTTGCTTTGCAATTGTCGTCAGCTATCTAGCGAGAACAGCTGCCCCGCTGCCGGAGGCAATTACTGCATTTAAGAACGCCTACGCACGGGTGATACGCGGCAGGCAACCGCGGCGCACTTAGCGACCTTGCGGTCACGCACGGGGCGCCAGGACGGAGGCGTGGCAGAGGGATAACAGACTTTAGACCGTGGACTAGGGATATGATGAACAGGGGAGCAGAGGAAGCGCATGGACCGATAAAGTGAGTCTTGTGTTCAATGAGAAGACTGGAAATTAAAGCACAAGAGGTAGTGCCAGACGACACCCCGTGCGGACAGAGTCGCGTATTTACGATGTTGCGATTTGGATGGGTAAACGTTAGTGGAGGCAGATGACAGCGCAGTCTAAAGGAGAGGTCTGGAAGAGGGAGACGTTCACCGGCTGAGCAGACCAGGCCAGCCGGAAAATGGCCGGAGATAGAGACGAGGGTTTGTCAAATTGGGTCAATGTAGGTAATTTTTGTAATAATTTATGTATCACTCAAGATATTTTATGTTACGTTCGATCCAAGCCCAAGCCCAAGGTCCAAGCCAAGTCTTCTATATTCAATATATATAATACAAATAGTACGTACAATTACATGAGATCCAATCATAATTGTCTCGATTAATGGAGTGTAAAATAATAAATCACCATAAATGTTCGCCACTCCAGTCCGTCCCTGTTTTTCCCCTTCCTCTCCCCGCTCTCGTCCTGGAAGATTCTTCCTAAAAGGATTTGAAGAATAGACTCTTACTCACATATTAAAAAGGTTATATAGAAAAGAAGAAAAATAGTTAAATTTGTAACTAGGGAATAATATATTTCTTACTAATATATCACGGGATTGCATTCTTGATTTCAATAAAGTCCTATTTTATTATATGTGCAGAAGTTAATATAAATATCGTATTAAATAGTTATCGATAATATTTTCACATACCCTCTATGGAATTAGGACTTAACAATATAATGTGTTGTTTAATAGTGTAAGATGTGACGCATTACACTTAAATATAAATCTTCAGAAAATATATGGATTTCTTGTACACTCCTTTTGTAAACACTGTGATCTCATAAACAATCGACATCTAGAAACGAACATCCTAAAATAATGTTAGGTGTAATACCTCTATTTTTTTAATGAACTATTGTTTATTCTTAAAATATGAATTTAGATATATTAGTTGGGTTTACTTATTAATAAGTCTTAAAAAAATTACATTTTATACTATAAAAGGCCCTTCTCTATGTGATCTACTAACAACGTACACTAATAAACTTGTTCCTGAAATATTATTAATAATACCAATTACAAAAATTCAGTTGGACATATCTATTAAATTTTTAAAATTCATCATATTTTCCTAAACATATATCAGTAAGTACCGCAATTGGTATTGTCAATAATAAGTCTACAAAAAAGAATTTTACTATAAAAGGAGAAGGTAATTGTTTTTTCACATCCACCAACAATTTTTTTTTATATTTTTAGATTGTATATTCAAAGTCAAGCAAGGTCTACTTAATAGTTTTATATTTACAAGATTTTTAATGTCTGACTTTATGAATTCACTATTCTAAACTATTTAATATGTTTTTTTGATAGATAAAATGAATACTTTCATCAACAATGAATAGTTCAACAAGAAAAAAGTGATCTTCATAATAGAGGACACAGGAATAGGCAAATCCCGTCTCTCTCTTGATGTTGCCACTCATTTTCGAGGAGAAACAATCAACTCGGATAAGATGCAAGTTTACAAAGAACTTTAAATTGTTACAAACAAGTTCTTACACGCTGAGAAACAAGGTGTACAAAATTATTTGTTAGGTATATATGTTTATTCTCAAGAATACTTATATCAAATGACTACCTAGATAATTTTATAGTAGTAATTATAGATTCTAGTGAAAAATATACTTTACTATTAAAAATAAAAATTATTCAACTCTGAGAAAAGTAAATATATTACATTTCTTAGGTGAAATTGAACCAGAATTCAGATGCTCATAGCTGAAGATTTTGTTTGCAAGCGTGTCTATTAGACTGAAAAAACTAGAGTACTCAACGTGTTCAATTAGTGTTGGAGGGTCAAATTCTTATATTGAAAAATTGTGGAAGATCCGGTGTCATGTTACAAAATATAAGTAGGATAGTCTTTAATTTGGATTGATGTTGAGCAAGAAGTTGGAACCGTTAGAGTGAGATGAGGTGATCAAAGTGGTCAAAGCAGGTAATTTTTGAATGATTATGTATCAATAAAGATATACTCTAATGCCGCTAGCTAAAAACTTTTCTTAAATAATTTCTACTTTTGGTAATCAAATATATGTTCTACTAAATAAAACTCTTCTTTAAATTTGTGTTGCAAGCAGGGCTAGTGGATGACCGGCGACATATTTTCATTCCAGATGCAGATTACATCAAAAGAAATCCGACGGTCCATCGGTGTCCCTGAAAATGTGACAGATATTTAAGGGAAGCAAACAAATTAGACGGAGTTGATGGATGCAAAAGACACATGATTCTTCAAAAGCTTCAATTTCAAGTATTCAAGCGTTATATTCTCATATGTTTAATTTTTTAACCAACTTGAAAAGATTCAACGATTAATAGCAAGAGAAAAGTGGTTAGGTGGGGGCATCATATAATTGCTACGGACGTTTTCAAAGAAGATATTGACGAAGCATGGACAAATAATTTTTTGCAACCATGCCTAGATATTGTGAAAATATTTCTCAAAAGTAATCATCACAATATTATAACTGAGTGTACATAAACTTTCATTATCGCCATCTTCTATTTTGGTCTCTTTTATTTTTGAACTAGTTTGTACTATTTGTATCGCATTACATATATATATATATGTATGATATGACCATTATTCCAATATATGTTACTCTTATCTGTAAAAAAATTCTTATGTATAGATGAAATATTTATTTTAAGTTTCGATCCAAGCCCAATCCCAAGGTCCAAGGACAAGTCTTCCATATTTAATATATATTAATACAAATACGTACGTATATAATTACATGGAGAACCACTGATAATGTCAAGCTTAGAGTGATAAAATAATAAATCACCATAAATTTCGGGAAGATTCACACTAAAAGGATTTGCAGAATAGAATTCTTTACTCAATATTAAAAATGTTAATAGACAAAGGAAGAAAAATAGTAAATTTTTTAATCTATCGGTTAATGAATATATATACCTAATTCTATCACGGTGTGACGCTTGATGCAAATAAAGTCTTATCCTTATTAGTGGTGCACAAGTTAATATAAAAACTCGTAATTAAAATAGTTATCGATCATTGTTCACTTTCACTCTTATGTAATAGAATTAACACTTATGATGTTTTTGTTGAATAGTGTAAAGATTTGACGCATTATCACTAAAATATATTCCGTGAGAAGATTATTGAGTTTCTTTGTACAATCCTTTTGGTAACTACTTGTTGATCTCAAAACCAAAACATCTAATCGTCATCCAAAAAAAAATTTTAAGCTTAATCGCCACCCAAAATATAGGTAAAAATACTCTAAATTTTATATTGATACTCATTCTAATTCTATAATATGAAATTTATATATTGTAATTTTGTTTATAGAATAAGTTCTATAAAAAATTACATTGTTTACTATAAAAATCCCAGGCCTTTATTTGATCTCCTAACAACGTACACTACTAACTTTATCCTAAAATATATTAATAAAAAATTACCAAAATCAAGTTGGACAGATCTAACACTTTTAAAAGTCATTCTTATCATAAAATATTCAGTAATTATGAAATTGTAATTCAATCACTAATCCACAAAAGATTTTACTATCAAAAGTGAATGTAATTTTTTTTTCACATCCAACATCAAGGAAATTTTTTAAAATTTTTTTTAAGATAGGTATTTCCAAAGTCAAGCAAGGGTTTCTACTTAATCGTTTTTATATTTACAAGAATTTTTTTAATGTCTAAATTACGAATTCTCTATTCTTAAACCAATTATATGTTTTTTTGGTAGATAAAATGAATACGTAATCAATAATTGAAGATGTTCAACAAGAAAAAAGTGATCTCATACTGTGGACCCAGGAATGGGACATCCAGTCTGTTGTTAACGTTTTGCCACACATTTTTGAGGATAAATAATAACCGCGGATAAATGCAAAGTGTACAAGGGGACTTGAAATTGTTTACAAACAAGATCACACACGCTTAGAAGAAACAAGGTGTACGACACTATTTGTTGGTATATAGTTTATTCTCAAATACTTATAATCAAATGACTACCTAGACAATTTTTATAGTAGTATTATCGATTCTATGAAAAATATACTTGTACTATTAAAAAACTTATATCTGTTAATTCTGAGAAAGTTAATTTGATTATATTTTTTCGTATGTGACAAGTGAACCAGATTCAGACTTCACAGCTGAAGATTTTTGTTATGTGATTCTTGTGTTCAATTAGAAGAAAAAAATATTGAAAGACTCCCCACGATTTGTTCCAATTATTGTTAGAGCGGTAACTACTGGTAATTGAAAAAATTGTGGAAGATCTGTCTTCATGTTTTCAAATAAGTATGATAGGTGCTTTATGTTGGATGAATTGTGAGAAATCCAGTCTTGAACCGTTAGAGTCTGTCATGAGGGTGGATCAAAATGGTCAAAGAAGGTAATTTTTGTAATTTTTTTATGTCCAATAAAGATATACTACCATGCAGCTAAATAAAAGCTTTCTATATAATTTTCTAACTTTGGTTATAAAATATACTGTTCTACGAATAAAAACTTTTCTTTAAAATTTGTTATGCACGCAGGGGCTAGGGATGAGGTGCTTCAAATTTTATTCAGCATACAATTCCACAAAGGAATCTGACGGTCATACGGTCTTTTGCCCTGAAATAGTACAGATATTATTTAAGTGAAGAAAACAAAATATAGGACGGATATGATGAATCAAAACAGTGATTCTTAAACTCAATTTTAAGTATCAAGCATAATAACGTATGTAATTTACAACCAACGTGACAAAAGATTCAACGATTAATAAGAGAGAAAATATGGTCGGTTTGCATCATATAAGTGCTACGGACCATTTTCAAAAGAACATCGAGAAAAAAGGATATTGACGAAGCATGGACGAATATTGGTTTGGCAAACCTCTGACTAAGATATTGTGAAGGACGATTTCTCAAAAGCGATCATCACAATATCATTATTGAGTGTCATTAACTTGCATTACGCCATCTTCGTTTTGGTATCTTTTATTTTTTGACTATTTTGTACCAGGTTGTATCGACATAAACAAAATATATATAGTATATTATGACCATTTTTGGATATATCTTACTCTGTCTGTACAAAGTTCTTATGTAATAGATGAAAATATTTATGTTTCGATCCAAGCCCAAAGCCCAAGGTCCCCAAGTCCAAGTCTTCTATATTAATAATATATTAAACAATCAAAACGTCGGTACATAATTACATTAGATAAATCGTAATGTCAAGATAATAGAGTGATAAAACAAAAATCCACCATAAATGTTCGGGAAGATTCCACCTAAGGATTTTGAAGGAATAGAGTTCTTTATCCAATACTTTTAAAATGTTTACTAGACAAAGAATATTAAAATAGTAAATTGTATCTTCGGTAATGAATATTATCTACCTAATCATCACGGTGATTGAAGCTGATTTTTCAACAAGTCCTTATCTATTGTATATGGTGCAGAAGTAATATAAATACTCGTTATTTGAATTAGTTTTCGATAATGGTTCACTTCCCTCTTATGGATTTCGAACTTAACAATTATAATGTGTTGTTGGATAGTGTAAGATTTGACGCATTATCACTTAAAAATAATTCCGTCAGAAATATGATTGTGTTCATTGTACATCCTTTTGTAACTACTTGTCATCTCATAACCATATACATATAGAAACTGCATCCTAAAATTTAATTTAAGCTAATCGCCAAAAATGAAAGGTGAAATAATATAAATTCTTAAATGAACGATTCTTATTTTTAAAGATAAGAATTATATATATTTAATGTGATTTACTTAATTATAAGTCTATAAAAAATTACCATTTTTTTACTATAAAAGCCCCAAGCTCTATGTGATTTCCCTAACACCGTACACTAATAACTTTATGCTTAAAAATATTTAATAATAATTACCAGGTGACATATCTATAAAACTTTTCAAGAGAGAGTCTTATCCTAATGTATATATCCGTAATTATAAAATTGGTATGTGAATTAATAAGTCCACAAAATTTTTTTACTATAAAATGAAGTAATTTTTTTTCCACATCCACCATCAGAAAATTTAATATTTTTAGATAGTATACTCTAGTCAAGAAGGTTCTATTACGGTTTAGATTGGACAATTTTTTTTAATGTCAGACTTTTATGAATTCACTATTCTAAACTAATAATATTTTTTTTGGTAGATAAAATGAAATACTATATCAACAAGAAGATTTCAACAAGAAAAAAGTGACTCTTCAAATGGGGGACCCAGGAACGGAAAACATCCCGTCTCTGGTGGACGTTGCCACCCATTTTGGGAGGGAAATAATCAACTCGGATAAAATGCAATTTACAGGGATGAAATTGTTACAAAAAGATCAACATATGCTGAGAAACAAGGGGGACGACACTATTTGTTAGGTATATATATTAATCTCAGAATACTTATATCAAAATAAATACCTAGATAATTTTATAGTAGTAATTATAGATCTTGTGAAAAATATACTTTACTATTAATTTCTTTCAATTCTGAGAAAGTTAATTTGATTACATTTTCTTAGGTGAAATTGAACCAGATTCAGACTTCACTGCTGAAGTTTTTTGTTTGCAAACTGTTGTCTATATATAAAAATTACTAAAGACTCAACGTGTTCCAATTATTGTTGGAGGGTCGGAACTCGATATTGAAAAACTGGTGGAAGATCCTGTCTCCATGTTCAATGAAGTATGATAGTTGCTTATTTGGATTGATGGTGAGCATCAGTCTTGAACCGTAGAGGGACATGAGGGGTTGACAAAATGGTCAAAGCGGTCATTTTTGTTTTAATTTTTTTTTTCTTTTTTTTTTAATTTACTTTATGTCAATAAAGATATAATGCATGCAGCCTAGCTAAAACTTTTTTATATAATTTTCTACTTTGGTATCAAATATAGTTCTACTGAATAAAAACATTCTTTCAATTTGTGGTGGTTACGCAGGGCTAGTGATGAGGTGCGACAAATTTTCATTCCAGATGCGATTACACCAAAGGAATCCGACGGTCCCATCGGGTCCCTGAAATGGACAGATAAGGTAAGGGAAGAAGCATCTATAGACGAAAATGATGAATCAAAACAGATGATATTCAATCTTCATTTCAATTATAAGCATACTACTCGTAACGTTAATTTGTAACCAACTTGCAAGATTCAACGATAAGAGCGAGAAAATGTGTTAGGGCATCATCTAATTGATACGGACGTTTCAAGAGATAGAGCAAAAGATATTGACGAAGCATGGACGAAACTGTTTTGCATAACTATGCCTACCATTGTAAGAGATTTATCAAAAGCGATCATACAATATTAGTATTGAGTGTACATAAAACTTTCATTATCTCCATAGTTTGTTTTTGGTCCTCTTTTATTTTGACGTATATTGTACGTTTGTATCGCTTACAAATATATGATGTATGGATATGACCCAATTATTGTTGCTTCTATGTTACTCTTGTCTTTAAAAAAATCTATGATAGATGATATATTTATTTTAAGTTTCGATCACCCCCAAGCCCAGGTCAAGTCCAAGTCTTCTATCTTTAATATATATTAATACAAAACTACGTACATTATTACATGATTCACTCATAGTCAAGATAATAGAGTGAAAAATAAGAAATCACCATAAGGTTCGGGAAGATTCCAACCTAAAAGGATTTGACCAGAATAGAATCTTACTCAATACTTAAAAATGTACAATAGACAAAGAAGAAGAAGATAAAATGAAAATTGAAATTTATCGTATGAATATATTCTACCTAATTCTATCACGGTGATTGAAGCTTTTGTCATAAAGTCATTATCTATTATTATATGTTGCAGAAGTTCAATATAAATACGGTATTGAAATAGTTTTCAATAATTGTTCACTTCCCTCTTATGGAATTCGATTAACAATTATAATGTGTTGTTGAATAGTGTCAGATTGACGCATTATCCACTTAAATAATATTCCGTCAGAAATATTATGAGTTCATTTACAATCCTTTTTTAACGACTTGTATCTCATAACAATAAAAATATCGAAACGTCATCCCTAAATAATTTGCTTAAGCGCCAAATTTAAGGGTGTGAAAATACTCTAAATTCTTTAATGAACTATTCTTTCTTTTTAAAGATAAAAATTATATATATTTATTTGATTTATAATTACTAGTTATAAAAAATTACATTTACATAAAGCCCAGCTCTATGTGATCTCCTAACACCGTAACTAATAACTTTATGCTATATATATTTAATAATAAATTACCAAAATTCCATTGACATCGTCTATAACTTTAAAAGTCATTCTTATCCTAAAATATATCAGTAATTATGAAATTGGTGTGTCAATTAATAAGTCCACAAAAAGATTTTACTATAAAAGCTGAATGTCATTTTTTTCCACATCCACCATCAAGAAAATTTTATATTTTTAGATAGTATATTCTAAGTCAAGCAAGGTTTCTACATACTAGTTTTATATTTACAAGTTTTTTTAATTTCTGAGTTTATGAATTCACTATTCTAAACTAATTAATATTTTTTGGTTGATAAAAAGAATACTTTCATCAATAATGAAGAGTTCAACAAGAAAAAAGTGATCTTTCATCTGGGGCCAAAAGAAACGGGAAAATCCCGTTCTCTCATGTTGACGTTGCCACCCATTTTCGATTGGAAGAAATAATCAAACTCTGGATAAAATGCAAGTTTACAAGGGACTTGAAATTGTTTCAAAAAAGATCACACACGTTGACAAACAAGGTGTACGACCCTATTTTTAAGGTATATATATTTATTCTCAAGAATACTTATATCAAATAACTACCTAGAAAATTTTATCTTAGCAATTATAGATTCTAGTGAAAAATATACTTTACTATTAATTTCTTTCAATTCTGAGAAAGTTAATTTGATTACATTTTCTTAGGTGAAATTGAACCACATTCAGACTTCACAACTGAAGATTTTTGTTTGCAAGCTGTCGTCTATATAGAAAAAATACTCAAGACTCAACATGTTCCAATTATTGTTGGAGGGTCGAATTCGTATAATGAAAAACTTGTGGAAGATCCTATCTTCATGTTCAAATATAAGTATGATAGTTTCTTTATTTGGATTGATGTCGAGCAACCAGTATGAACAGTAGAGTTGACATGAGGGTTTGACAAATGTCAAAACAGGTAATTTTTGTAATTTTTTATGTATCAATAAATATATACTAGCATGCAGCGAGCTAAAAAAAAGTTTTATAATTTCTACGTTTTGTTATAAAAATATGTGCTACTGATAAGAACTCTCTTAATTGTGTGCACGCAGGGCTAGTGATGAGGGCCGATAAATTTTTAATTCAGATTCAGTTAAACCAAAGGAATCCGACGGTTAATCGGTTTCCCTGAAATAGAAAGATATTTAAGGGAAGAAACAATTATAGACAGAGTGATGAATCAAAGCAAATGATTCTTCAATGTTCATTTTCAAGTATCAAGCGTAATACTCGTATGTTAATTCGTAACCAACTTGACAAGATTCAATGATTAATCAGCGAGAAAATGTGGTCGGTGCATCATATAATTGCTACGGACGTTTTAAAAGAAGATAGAGAAAAAGATATTGACGAAGCATGGACGAATATTGTTTTGCCAACCATGCCATTTTGTGAAGAGATTTCTCAAAGCGATCATCACAGATTATTAGTGAGGTACCTAAACTTTCATTATCGCCATCTTTTGTTTTGGCTCTTTTATTTTTGACTATATTGTACCGTTTGAATAGCATTACAAATATATATGTATTGATAGACCATTATTTCTCTATATGGGACTCATCGTGTCTTTAAAAAATTTCTTATGTATAGATGAAAATTTATTTAAGTTTCAATCCACGCCCAAGGCCCAAGGTCCAAAGTCCAAGTCTTCTATATTATCTATATTAATACCAACTACCTAGTACATAATAAATGAGGATCAGTCAATAATAGAGTGATAAAATAATAAATCACCTAAATGTAACGACTGTTAGTCGTTTGAGAGTAGAGTCTATTATGGAATAAACTGTCTGGGTCGACGGATCCCACGACGGGACCGTCATAGGCCGACGGACCGTCGAGGGTGTCTCGTTCCAAAACACTTAGATCCTGAAAATGTGAGTAATGAGGTAGACTCTCTGAACGTCACGCCAGAATGAAGGCCGGGGACCGCGCGTTGCCACGACGGAATGGCAGGAGGGACCGTCGTTGGCACGAACGGACCGTCGTTGGCACGACGGGACGTTCACACATCTTTCCACAAAATTGAGTTCTGAATCTGGGAGACTCAGCAGACGGACCGTCACAGTCGTGGATGGACCGTCATAGGCTGCGGTAAACCTGACTGGGTCGGATTTCCATAAAAACTTTAAGGCTTTGGACTATCATGCTTATAATTAAAAGTTAGTGGATTAATGTTAATAATTCATTACGTGGGGGTTAAAGGAGATAACCCTTGAAATAAAACGTGGGTTATTTTTTTTCATCTTCTAACTTAACAAAAATTATATGCAATTAGGTAAAAGAAAAAGGTTTGACTAAGGAAAGATAGAAAGACTAGAAAGAAGAGGGGAGAACGAACGAGAGAGGGAGAAACGAGAGAGAGAAAAGCAAGCATGGAGAAGTAGATGCTTGATCACGATTTTTGCTGTGAGGTAGGTTAGGTTGTATGCTATTTCATAGTAAACTCTTAATAGCGAATGATATGTATTGGGTAGTATTGTAAGTCTCTATATGCTTAATTCTATGCTTGCATGATGTGATTCTGTAATTGTAATGGGTTGGAAAGATGAGGTTGTGAAGCTTAAAAATAACCCTCTCTGTAATGATGAGGCCTTGGTAAGTAAAAGGCTGTTAATTAAAAACAATGAGGTTAATGGATCGGTGTCTCGTTTCGAACTCAGGATAGAATGGGATCGGGTGTCACGTTCCGACACCCAGAGAAAGTTCGAGGATCGGGTGTCAAGTTCCGACACAAGATAGTACATGATCGGGTGTCACTTCCGACAACCCGGGATAGTATTGGATCGGGTGCAGTGCCGACCCCAGGGATGGAGTGTGCGGATCGTAATGGATCGGTGTCATGTTCCGACACCAGGATGTGCAGAGGTAGAGCTGTCACGTTCCACACCAGGGTAGTAAAAAAGAATAATCTTGAATTTATACTAATATACTCTAATTTGAAGAACCTGAGTTCGTTAAGTGAGATGACGTGGGATGCTTGATGTCCTCATAGATGTGTTGGTTGTTTTGTTTGCAAATGATGTCTTATACCTGGTTCTATCCCACCTGTTA
This sequence comes from Solanum habrochaites, assembly GCA_027704765.1. NCBI lineage: Eukaryota > Viridiplantae > Streptophyta > Magnoliopsida > Solanales > Solanaceae > Solanum > Solanum habrochaites. The sequence continues at coordinate 17,595 of JAKWJA010001296.1, forward strand.
AGTATTGTGGTTGGTTTTATGTTATTATCTAATATATTGTCTTCATATTTTGAGTTGGTCGATGATACCTACTCAGTTTTGTGTTTTGTAAGACTCCCTGACTTGTAGTTTCGGTTCTTGTTTTGTGGAGAGGCAACAAACGTGCCATCGACTTCGACCAAGCCGCAACTCTAGCCAGAC
>JAKWJA010001297.1:0-11993 GCA_027704765.1 Solanum habrochaites
TCTATGGGCCCAATACGCCAGGGGTGTCGGGTTTCTCGTCTTAGGCCAATGCGCTATTTTTTCGGGATTTTGCTTTCGACTCTATCCTAGGTTGACTCTAAGAGGGGTGTGTATTAGAGTGGATATGGGTAACCCAAAGCGGGACTATTGAGCTGCGTGACAAGTAACGCTCGTGACTATCAAGTAGTCAGAATACAGCTCAGTCAGGGTGACCCCACAGAGAAGAAGATTTTTGTTAACGAAACGCTGCGACCGGCCCATAAATAGTCCGTTTAGTGGAAATTGTAATAAGTAAGTCGTTTAGACGAGGGAAAGTATGTATGTATGCAATTAGTTGCAACAGTTTAAAGAGCGGTCTAAAGAATTTAAACACTAAACATAATCACCAAAATAATCAGAATTAGTTATTCCTAAGGTTAGAATCCTCCAAAATCCCAAGGCGGAGTCGACATTTTGTTTTATAGCGAAAAAAGGATGTTTGTCAAAAAGGAGTAGTTTATTTTAAATGATTTTTGACTTTTAGGGAGCAGTCGCCATTAATTTTTAGAAAATCAAGAAAACTTTGTTTCTAACAAACTTAAAACAGAAGATAAAATGTTTTGAAACATTTTTAACGGTTCGGGATTCTTATTAGAGTCTTAGGAAGGTGTAAGGCACCTAAGAACGCTACGCTACTAGGAGTTTTTGCCGACGTATTAAACTAATTGGACTATGTTTTGTTTAAAGACTTGCGAAAGTTTTATTATGAAATGTTAGAAAAATCAACTTAGCGAATTAAGCAAGTTTTGTTTAAAAAAAATCTATCGTGCCAATTTTTAATTATTTTTAAGGTTCAAGCAGTACTTTATTTTCAAAACGAAAGCTTGTAGAATTTGAATTTTTGAATTTGATAGAAATTAACTAAAAATTACAAGTTTGAATTGTTAAGCTTGAGATTCCAGTAAAAACCAAACCCCCCCAAAAGGACATCCCCCCCCCCCCCCCCCAAAAAGTAAAACCTTTGTAGACTGTTTACTCTACAGCAATTTCAAATTTAAACCTCCATCGTTTTAAAATTTCAATATGTAGTTTTTAAAGTTCGATAAAGTGGAAAGGCGGTTAGGGTGGGGTTTGGAGTTTTCAATCCTAAGCTAACGAATTCAAAATAAACGTAAACCAAGTAGCAAAGAGAGATAGAGGGAGGGAGAGAGAGAGATGGGTCCCCCCAGTTTCGGTTCTGTTCGCCTTGACAGAAACTTGGACCACCTGTTTGGGTTTTTAACCCATACAAGAATAACTATACGGAAAGTAAAAATGATTAAGGGCTTATGCCCAAAATAATACCCTTCAGCAATAAATAAAAATTTCTAATACTCCTCCTCGAGCAACTTCGATATTCATGGGTATCGAGTTTCGCACGCCTTGCCTGCCATCATATTTTTACACCTATTAGGTATAAGTTTCTGTATATCAGTGTTACAGGCGTAATCCGCTGGTTTTTCAACTTCGAGAGTTTGAAAAATTCTTTTTCAGCAGCTACTTTGCTGCCCATCAAACCAGGTTTCGAAAATAGCCTCCTGTGCAACTTTTGACCTGTATATATGGTTAAACGTGTATTCTGGACGGGGGATATAGCTTTGAACACCTGCAACTGTAGTCTCCAGCGTTTACACATTGCCAATTTTCAGAACTGCGTATTCCATAATTGAAGCAATCTAGGACTCGAAAAGATGTTTCGAGCCTGTGTTATGGCTTCAAGAAGAGGTGCGAAGAGGGGAAATAAAGTCCATGGGGACTACACAAGTGTATTTTCAAAGTGGCCCCTCCCCCCAAACATACAAAAAAAAAATAGCAATTAAAGCGAAAAACTCATAGAAAATTAGTGAACAAGACGAGAGATCAAAAGAGAACTAACTAACAAACATTTTGACCCAAACAGAGGATTATAGTAAAATAACATAATCGAAATTGGGAAAAAACGAATAAGAACTTTCAACCAATTTCAGAACTTATAACAAAAGAAGAAACAATAACTGTAAATGGGGATGCAGGAAGATATTACAACTAGATAAGTCATTACCTGTCCGACTATAAGGAATGTCCACGCCCACCCTGCCAATAAAAACATGAAAAGCAAACACCCTATGTATTAATCGAGTGCTTTTACTCTACGATTTTGGGGAGAATTCACATTACAAAGCATGCCAGAAAATAAGATTTGAAAACAGAGAAACAACGCAAAGGGGATAGCAAACAAATACATCGTTGGCAACAAGAAGCTTCACACAAAGAAAAAGATTATTGCATGTCCTTCAAGCTGTACAAGTCCAAAAAGTAAGGACGAGAAAAAGAAAGCTATCTAGTAGAAAGGGGAACAACATGTAATCCTAAAACTGTAGAAATTACAAGAAAAATACCAAAACGTACCATGGCCTCTTATTTTAAGCCGAATAACAGAAAACTTCTAATCAAAATTGTACGAGGTTCGAATAACAGTTCAGATAGCACAAGAAGGTTCATAAAAGAAAAAAGGCGCAAATCGAACAACTATAATATGTAAGAGTTCATTAGCCAGAGCTCATAAACTCAAAAGCGCATTCGAGCTAAACCAAAGAGTCATCAAAATCGCCATAGAAATAGACAACCATTCATTCAGTCGTTTTTTTTTTTTCCAGAACAAATCGTACAAGATTAGGATTAAAGCAGAATCTAAACTCAAGACTTATCCTAGATAGTGGAGGGAGGAGGGGGAAAACTAATTCAACTCAGCAGCAATAACAATGCCCGACGACGGACTCCATAAGGAAGCGAAACAACTTAAGAAATACTAACGAAGATTTACGCTAGTATATGACAAACTCACAACTGACTATGAGCAGCAGTGGCTCCCAGAACACAAAAACAAAATAACGAAAAGCCTTCTTGAAGACAGAAGAAAATAAACGAGCAATAAGATGGAAGCGGGGAATTACCTCTTCGAACAGCCAGCAAGGGAAACTGAGACGACAAAGCAGCGAGCAAGAAGATTCGACCAATCTGAAACCACTCGAACCACTGACGAAAGCTCAGGGAATATTTTAACTCCGAGAATATTCAAACGCTCAAAAATTCTCCCCTGGCTGGTGAAAAACCTAAAACTCGACCAACAAACAGAAAAACCAAAGTTTTTTTTGTTGAAAATTCTCAACCAAAAATGGCTAACCAATTTATTTTTTTTTTTGCTGTCAATCGTACACAGACCGCATTTTCTAACTTCCTAAAGACTAAACCATGTTTTTCCTCTCTCTGAAAATTTAGTGTCAAAGCTAAAAGAAATTGCACCAAACACGCCACCTTATATGAAGAGAAGGTGGGGGGTTTATATAGAAAGGAGAAATGTGTGTAGGGCCTTCGAATTCGGAGGTGCGGGATTCAAGCCCATGTTTCGAATTTATGAAATTCGAAATCTATATCGTCAAAAGTTAGAGAGAATCGCGGAAAAAAAGGGGAAAGGTGGTAAGGGGACAAGACAGCTGCAGGTGATCCGTGGGTTGTGCTGTCTCGTCACGCGCAAAGGGAAGAGAAGGGGGTGAGAGCGGGGGAGACAGCGGAGTGATTCCTGTTTCTGGAAATTGCTGCGCGTAGCTCAGTCGCGGCATGTTCTGGGTTCGCGGCTGCTGCTCCCTTGTTCTGGCTGGGAGTCGCAGTGAGGAAGGAGAGAGAGATGAGATGCGTAGGGGAGACGCCGATAGCGCGTGAGGCGCTGGAAATTGTACGAGTCTTTTGCTGGGATAAACAGAGCGTGAGGAAGCAGGGGAGAGGATTGTTCTGGGGGTTTCAGATTTGTTTTTTCTGGAAATCATGGTTTCTCTTTATCTGGACACACAGAAATGAACAGGAAGGGGGAGGAAGGGGAAAGTGTGGTGAGATGGGGCCGGGTCAAAGAAGGGAATGGGCTTGGGTTTTGAAATTAAAGGATGTGGGCTGAAAATAAACAAAGGGAAATGGGGCGTATGGGTTGGAATTGCGGTTGGGCATGAGGAAAGGAAGTGGGCTGCTTGATGTAAAAGTTTAAGGGAGTTGGGCTTGGAGTAAGGGAAGGCTAAGAAGTATCACAACATAATACATATAGCATTATATGTAAATAGTACATGTATAGGTATATTATCTACAAACGAAAGTATATCTTATTTCGCAAGATTTATACAAACCAAAAGAGGTTTAAATAATTGGAAAAAACTCACGAACGATGCGATAATTAACTTAATTTATCGAACGGGTCAAAAATGGGGTAGTCTAACAGTGAAGTGAGATAACATGATGATAGTGCCAAGTACATACTTGGCTGGAGGGTGGATTTGACTGTGTTTTCTAATATGTTATGATGTCGGCATACTAGTTGATCACATATTTGTATCTCTCTTTGTGTTAGAACTGAACAGAATGAAAGATGGAAAGATTATCTTTTAAGAGATTATAGAATTGCTATATGTGTATGATTTGAGTGTGTGATGATGCTATTCAACCCAGCAATATATTCGCAGAGTTCAATAATGCAATAGATTCATTATGTCCACTCTTCTTTGTATTGAATTTTTTGGGAAAGGAATGATCATTACACCATGAACAATTGAATCATAGTATTAGATAAGGCATTGGGTGATCCTTCATGTTAAGATGAATGTAAAGATTTGTGCGGTCACAACAAGTTGTGTAAGGTGCTCTTTTATTATAAATTACTAAAATACCAATGGATTAGCTCTCTTTAAATTAACCTTGATTGTTATTTGTTTTTCTTTTATTACAGGGATCGTGAAAATTTTATTGTTGAATGTTTGCGAAAGATTCATATGTGATGCAATGGGTGTGACAGAGTGAAGGGTGATGTCAATACCCAATCAATCACAGTGTGACTCGTTATGGGTCGGAAGTATGGCAAGATGAAACTTAAGAAACATATTACAGTCGTGAATAATGAAAATAATGGATCGTGTGAAGCATTATAATAATTATCTTATGTCTTATCAAATTAAGAGAAATAAAAATTTATGACTTGTCCATTGTGTGTGTTTGATTCACTGTTCTTTCCTAGTTAAGGTGGTATTCTGTAATAAGTTTTGAAATAGTACAGTTCTTTGTTTATTTTAATTAAGTGATGAACTTATATATATTATTTTATTTTGTCTTATTTTTATGAAGAGTTCTTTTTATTCTAATTTGATATTAAGAATTTTTTTCATAACTTAAAGTCATGTGGTGTATTTGATAATAGTTATTGACTTCTTACGTGATAACTGACGAATATTATTCCTACCCTGCAGCTTCTGGTGTAATATGCTTCTTTAGTACCAATTTTGTCATCTGATGGAGTTTGTACCTTAACTGTAGGATTGTCGTAATTGCTATATATATCTAACAATCATCGACCAAACTAATTAATTTGGTAAAGATGTTCAAACCTCCAGCAAATGTATCTTCTATGTGCAAATATTATTCTAGTTCCTCTGTTTGTGTCACCAATCTTAAACATATGAAATAAGTTGTCGTATTGTTGTCATTATTAAGATTTGAACGGTAGTTTCCAAGGTTTGCAACAATGCCCTTCGGCTCGAATGATTATGTTTCTATGTAGGCTTTGAAGGGGAGGATAATAAATGAGTTGATTTAGCAACACAATTTTGTTTTTTATTAGCATAAGATGATAAGAGAGCATAAAGGAAACAGGGAAGTGCACGATGATCTAGCCTATGTAAGCGCAATGTGTGAGGCTAGCTTAAAGCGACTTGATATTAACTATATAGACTTGTACTATCGAGATGTCTTTTTGCTCTTAAAGTGTAATTTGATTCACAAATTCTTCAAATAGTATAAATTGCAAAAAAAGAACACGAGAAAAAAAGATGTGGGGGGACGACAACCACGGGCAAGTAGATAGATGAGGAGAGAGGGGGGAAGGGAGAGAGAAGCAAATGGAGAAGGTGGGGGCAAAAAGCAAAAGAGAAGAAGTGAGAAGGAGGCGAATATGTCGATAGGAGATTAAGATGGGATGGAGTGGGAGGGCAAAGACAGGGAGGAGAACCGGAAATAGGTTCGCAGAATGGATGGTAGTAAAGAAACTGAGGTGCCGTATGAGAGAGAAGGAAAGCCCGCGATAGTGCCGAATGCATCGAGGGGAGTTGTATACACTCTGAACTCCCCGAAACGTAGCGCGGAAGATGTCCAATTCGAGAACGCCGATGGGAGAGTGCCCTCCGGCCGAGATTCAATGCTAAACAGCGTTGGGTTCTCGAGGGAACAGGTGGGAAAAAAATTGCGCGGGAAGGGGGCAGCTAAGGTGTGGGGGGGTCGAGTGGGTAGAGCTTGTATAAGAATAGGAGTAATAGTAACGGTTCGTGATGTCGGTAACCATAGCAAATGGGTTTCCCCTCATAGCCCCAGGGTAGGCAGTCCGTACATTGGAGAGGATTCTGAGGAAATGGGGGGTGGGTGGTCGAGTAACAGGGGGAGTGCCTGACCGCTGAATGCTCGGTCGAGGTTCAGAATGAAGACATTCAATACTAAGTAGGCAGCAAAGTTCTGGAGCAGTATAGGACGAACCGGAAAGTGGGTCTCGGGAAGCTGACGGATTAGCTGAATATCATAGGCGCGGCTGAGCTCTTCTGGTTGTAAGGGATAGGCAGCTAAGGTGGGCTCGGGTGGGACGATTTCCCGAGCGTGTATTGTAATAGGACCAAGAGATAGATCCGGCTGTAGATAATCGGGGTCCTCAAGGCGGGACCCGCTACTATTTTAGCCCGGGTGTAACTTCTACGTGCCCCCCCCCGGCGGTCGGTCAGCAGGCCTGAGTTCGATCCACGCTATACTCGGTGGTTAGGACGCGTTACACGCTCTGGAGGTTGACGTGCAGAGAATTGCGTCCTTGATAGCCGAGCTTGCAACACTTGGACGCGGTCCCTCGTAATGGGAAGGAGGAAGAGGGTAGGGGCTGACCCAGGAGGCTGGGCGTACGAACAGAGGCTAATAGCGAGGGATAGGGGGGTGAGGAGGTCTGCGGGGGGTGAAGCGGAGGGGTTAAACAATAGCCAGAGATGAGGAAGGCGCAAGGCCGGAAGGGGAGGCCCGGGCAAGGGAGGTAGACCGACCCGCGCGGGTAGGGGGGTGTGCACTAATCCCCCGCCCCCCCCCCCCCTCCCCCCGGCGGCGGGGGACGACCCCCCCCCACGCCCCCCCCGCCCCCCCAGCCCAAACCCCCGCCCCCGCCCCCGCCCTCCCCCCCCCCACCGCAGGCCCCTAAAGGAGAATACCCCCCCGCCGCCCACCAGCCGCACGGACAACCGCCCCCTGAGCACAGGACCTCTCCTCTAGTGGTCCCCTTCGGCATGCATATTTAGTATGAGTTATTCGGTAAAAATTAAATAGATAAAATTATACCGATTGTGTTTTTCAGTGTACTTAATATAAGCCGTCCACGCCTTATATAGGGGGTTGCGAAAATTATCATCACACCCTCATTTGAATTTACACAGCGTATTATCAATTTCCTCCACGGTCATATTAATAGACAAACATAAAGCAGGAGCACTCTAATCATTATAGGACTTATTTGTTTCAGGGCTTTCAAAATTAACTTCCTCAATCTACTATTAGAAAGTTTGTATTGAAAGTTTTGTTCAACATCTTGTCTGCACCCATCTAAATATGAGATTTACATGATGTAATCGTCACGTCTTGAGCCTCCATCCCCAAAAGTGGCTGGCACTCGAAGACCATTGTTGGTCCCAAGTGAATCCCTGTCCTGGCTTACTTACTCAACAGAAGACTTAAACATAAGAAGTATAACTCAAAGATATATAAGTACTTAGCCCAAATGGTAACTCAACTCTTAAAAAATATTGAGTAAATAATGTTAAAGACATTGAACTTATTAATTGGTTTGAAGACTTCGTACAAAGACCAGCTGAATGGATGTTTAATTGTAAATAATGAGACTCTAAAATAACATCTGATTTGGGATGTTTGGTAGCGGACCTAATCAAACACGCTCCAATACTTACTTCTCAAAGTAAGAACGTAAAGCGGCTCCCGTGTCGTAAATAACCCAACTAGTAAGGGTTCTAGTAGTCGTTCCCATAGAAGGAAAATAGTTTAGGACTTAAAACTTCAATCGATTAATCTAACATCTTCAGTCAATTATCTTCCTTGGAAGCCTAAAAATGCGACATAAAATGGTGGATGATTTTTTTCTTCCTAAACATAAAAATGAAAATAAAAACTAGCACGAACAAAAAAAGGAGACAAACTTAACAGCTTCAAAACGTTTGAGTTTAATTAATTAATCAAGAACTAGTAGGGTGTTTATCATGTTTCCCCACTAGTTTCAATAACTTGATAAGTCTATAAACTATAACAATTCTTTTCCTAGTATCGTTTGTCATGCAAAGTGATAGGGTTATGTATTTCTAAATCGCTATATGGTCGGCAAATCGTAGAATAACTGGTCACGTACATCGCACCTTGTTCCGGCTACGTAGTGTGTGCTAGTGTCAACTAAAACCACCCTGAATTTTTAAACCTCATCATTAAGCATCGTATTTGATATTTGACTAGTTATTCCCTTGCAGCTCGTACCAACTCCCTTCTAGCCTATTAGATATAATATACGCTAAATCTATGTTGGATAACATTCTTTTCCTATTAAATCGACCATCCTTTCGGCCGAGCAAACTAGCATTCAGGCGAGTTTTCAAACGTTGGCTCAGATAGGGAAATAAAAAGGTTTAATTAAAGATCTCCCCTTCACAAACTTCTACGCCAATCGAAAACGGTAACGAAAGAATTAAATTCAAATACATGCAAGACACTCTTTCTAGAATTGTTTATTTATGGAGAGTTATGGTTTTTATCCTCATTATTATCCTATGGTTCCCCTGCTACCCTTGTTATGGAATTTTAGTTCTACCCATAGTCCCCATCAAATCAAATATTCAAATATAATGATATAAGAATTGTGCATGTGCTTTACTTCAATGAGAAAGAGTAAAAATCCGAAAGTTTTCACTTTGATTAATCAGGCAAAAGACACCAACAATCAATGATACTAAAAAATCTCAAGATAATCATAATCCTCAAAGAGGTCTACAAATAAAATAGAGTCTCAACAAATTCCAAAAGGCTAACTAATAATCCCAGATATCTACCTCAAAAACAAGGTTTTTCGAACTATTTATAAAAAATAAAAACCTAATTAACAAAGGCTAGCCTTATTTAGCTTAAATTCCCTAAATTCAAAACTCGCTGGTCGACGGACATCGCGATGGACGTCGTGGTGCAATGGACGGTCCGTCGTGGCATCCGTCGTGGCCCGATACTCTTTTTGGAGACAAGATTTGTCTTATCTCAATGCTGCTCTCTCCACCTATTCATATACCCTCGATGACAGTATGTACCGGATCGTTACTGTGAGAACACAATCTGGTCCGTCCGAGATCTCCGTCTTCCAAATACACTTGAACTCTTGGAATATGGGTACTGGGGCTAACTTCCTCTAATCTCATGACGAGTAACCTGACAGGAACGGACAGTCATGGGATACGACGGTCCGTCACGCTTATTGCTGTAAACCCCACACTTTGGGTCCAGAATTCCCCATGCTTCCTTATGATTTCAGCATGGACAAACTGCACTAGGCACAACTAAGAATAAACAACTCTTCCATTGTTATTCTCACTCAGAGGGATACGGACCGTCACAAGCTCCCGTAGGTGTCCGCTTACTACGAATCGTTCCTGCATTTGGCTACATTTGTCTTTCTCTTTCTTTTCCTCTCGCTCAATTAAAAACACTCCCGTGCATTCCATCTTTGGCAGATTTCCTTTCCTGCCCTGCATAAATAAAGGAGAAACTTCATTAAAAAATTAGCACAAAAAGAGCTTTTGGACACACTAAAACTTAAGGAAAAAATTATTAATCACTACCGGTGAAACCACGGTAGTAGCGTCAACACCGCTCAACTTACATCTTTGTTTGTCCTCAAGCTACGACACTAATGACTCATACCAATTTGTACAATAGTATCCATCGTGTTATTCCTTTGAAATCCATTTGGCTTTTCACTCTCATTAATTTCATCATTTATTATTAATGCATTCTAAATCACTTATTTAGAAACTTGAATTAGTGGAATCAGGCCCCATGGACCAAACAGACTATACCATGCACTACACCTATCCCTTTCAATCTCTACCTAGGTGCTAGAATTCAAACGGTAATGCGGCAACTGGTTCCTCTCTTCAAACAAGTGTGTACAACAAAATCTTCATTTTCACAACAACTGATTTCAAATTTGAGTATAAGGATTACTCTTTCAACACTCACCAGTCTCTTCAGAGAGTAGAAAAATTCAACACTCGTCATGAACCTAATTGGGGGGGGGGGGGGGGGGGGGGGCCATAAGTTTTCCCTTATTTCATCACTGCTTTAAGTTCGCACTATATCTATCCGATAAGACCCTTCTAGCTATGTAACAATAGTTCCTCAGGGTCGAAGTAAGGAGGTTACTTAGTGTATACTTTAGTGATTTTTTTTGCCCCTCCTAGACATATCGGCGGCTTTAACATAAAACGCATGTTTGTTGTATTCTTATTTTTTGCCCGTGTTCCACACCAACTCTTTCACGCTTTGCTATTATTCCTCCTTCTTGTTTTATTCCATTATGTGTAAGTGAACTCTCTTCCGTTCTTTTCTTGCTTGTATATTTTTTTATTTTGTTTTATTTTTACTTTTCTTATCAACTAATTCTTTAGTTACTTTGCTTTTGTTTCTTTCTCTTCTCTCTCCTTTGTTCTTTCAACCCCCACTTTCAGAGTATTGCTCATAATAGCCGACCCTCACCTCCAGCCGTCTTTGCCATGAGTCAAAGTACACAATACCCAAAGTTGGGTCAGGGGGCCCATAAATCAAGGGTTTATTTACGTATCAACATTAATCGAATGTCACCGTAAACCTTAATGTTTTTTTTGGGCATACAACCCTGAGGTGCACAGCATGTCCCAATAGGGAACAGGGCCAACATATTTATTCCAGAAAGAATCAGTTTGGTAAGAAACGAAAGATCTAATTTAAACTCAAATCATTTGGATCAAAGAAGGATAAATTTCATTTGGTTTTTCTTTCATTTACGGCCCCCCTAAACATGGGCCAATAATTGAATAATGGCCTTGAATCCTTTCCCTAATTGTCTATTACATCTTACTTTTAGCAAAGAACAACCAGGCAATTTCTAGTCCTCCACTACAAATAGTGGACTATTCAAATCTTCCTCTAACTCACGTAACATCTCATAACTCTACCAATGAGAAGACTCCCTCAGTTCGAATGTTAACTTAGGGTCTATGCAGTGGTGTATACCATCTATGATCATTCTTAGACCAACACATTATCAATTTACTATTCCTAGTCATGGGTGGGGGGGCTGATTTTCCATTTTCTTATCCAGGATATAATTTAGAGTCAAATGCCTCCGAAATGAAACTATGTACAATGATCCACAGAAATAATAGACATTTAATCCCACAGTTTTTCATTTGGATCGTTGCCTGGCAAGCTTTCTACTTTGGGATTTCCTTTTCCCAACCTACCCCACTCATCAATTTCTGTTGGCGGTGCAAAACACATGAATACACTGTAAAGGCAAAGAAAAACTCCCAAAAGAGGATCACTCTGAAATTGGGCTATCACTCATAGAACATTATCACCGCTAAGTCGAACATCGGGTGCTGTTTACCACTTAACCTAAGTACACACCCACCGACCTCCAACAAAAGACATGCAATGTTCCCCCCAATGTAATGTCATAAATCAAAATTTTGTGAGAATCCAGAAAGAGTGAGGTAGGTGAAGCAGAATACCCTGGGGCGACAAAGTCGCCGACGATCAGCGAAGCCCGGGGTGTGGTGGTACTGAGAACTCTCCTGATTCCCCAGTAGCTCCTCTAACGTTCTGTATCATGGGACATGCACCTCAGTAGTGATCCTCAG
>JAKWJA010001298.1:0-30719 GCA_027704765.1 Solanum habrochaites
ATTCCACAAACATGTAAGGCATGTCGATTTTTGGTCATAAGTCCGACACATTCCGGATATTTTATGATACTACGGTAATGTAATCAGATGATGCCTGCATTCTTTGAAACATATTATCTCGTTATCAAAACAACTAGACTTGAGTTATCTAGTGGAGGATCTAAACAACCCAGAGGAAGAACAAAAGAGAATGAACAAATTGAAGAAAGCAGTCTAAGACGCAAGTAAAACGTCACCAGGACATCTACTTCATTTGGATCATATTTTGTAACATTTCTTCTGAACGGACAGCCTCAAAACATTCAAGGAAGCAATGTTGGATAGCGACTCAACCTCTTGAATGAGCTGTTAATAGTGAAATGAACAATTCTTGAGCAATTCAACTTGGAGTTGGGTGATCTTCCTCCAGGGCACAAACCTTGGCTTCAAAATGGATCTGTTAAAAGGGAAAAGATGAAAGACGATAAAACTATGACAAATATTAAAGCAAGACTCTGTTGTCAACGTTTTAGACAAAAAACGAAGGTCTTGATTTATTTTGACACCATACCCCAGTGACTAGGATACATCAATTCGGGAGGTAATTGCACTAGCTTACAGTATACGGTCTTGAAATGAAATCAAATGGTAGTGAAAAAAATCCTTCTAAAATAGAGAGCTGAAGAGGAAATTTACATAGAAAAGCCAGAGGGTTTTGTGTTACTGTAAAGAAAAGAAAGGTGCAAATTATTAAAGTCACTTATGGACTAAAAACACGCACCAAAACAATGGTATGCAAAAGTTATCAAACCATGTTGCATTCATGGATTTAAGATCAATGAATGTGATAAATGTGTTTACATTTAAAAGATACTACAAATAGGAGTTATTTTATGACTATATGTAGATGAATGATTATAATAAGCAAAGACATTGGCTAATATAAAAGCTACAAAGCGTATGCTCGCTAGTAGTTTGATATGAAAGATGTAGTAGGTGCTGATGTGTATTAGAATTAAAATTCTTAAAAATCTAAGGTCTAGCATGTCTCCAATCATTATTATAAAAGATACTTGAAAAATTCAAAATTTTCGATTTTAAAAGGGCAAAGACTCAAATTGATGTGAATCTTCATCTTGCAAAGAATAAGGTGAAATCCAGTCTCAATTAGACTATGCTAGCGGTATAGGGAGCTTAATGTATGGCATGAATGTTTACAAAAAGACATAGCTTGCGCTATCAGTAAACTGATCGTACACAAGTGTCCTAAATCAAAATCATTGGTGTGCAATGAGAGAGTTTTGCGGAACTTAGAGGGACAATCACAAAAACATGCTTTAAAATTTACAACAAACATCCAATAGTTCTTGAAGTATATAGTTGATTACAAATTGGATTTTACTGGGTCAACTGAAACAAAATCCACAAGTGGATACATTTTTATTATTGGTGGAGGAGAAAATATCTGGAACATCCTACCCCCAAAATGTATAGACGCTATACAATGGTTTCTGAATTCATTACTTTAGACAAGGCAAGCTAGTGAAGAAAATTGAATGGCTCTTCGGAATTCATTAGAAGAATTCAGATTTGGCCCAAATCAATTGCCCCCATGTGCATACATTGTGATAGTCAAGATGAAACTAGGAAGGGGTGAGAAAGCATTAGTATAACCGGCAAGTCGCGTCACATAAGACGAAGACATAACTCTGTTGAGACCACTACTCTCTAGTGGAATATCACAATTGAGTATGTGAACTTCAAGATAATGTGTCGATCCATTACAAAGCCTAACATAGAGAGGGAGTTGAGAAATCATCGAGGGGAAATGGACTCTGGCGAGAACAGTCTCGTGGCTTGGGTAACTTTACCTAGAAGACGGGGAGATAAATCACAAGATCTAGGTTCAGGAGATGGAGATAAAAAACAAAGTCATTGATGACGGTTCAATATTGTCAAGGAAAAAAAAATTATATTATTATTTTTGGTCATTTCTCATAATAAGACAATGTTTAGAGTACCAGGATAAATACATAAGGACTGTTAATGGTTTCTAAGTTGATACAGGGAATATTTCAAATGGTCTGTTATGATGGGATAAACTTTTAGGAAATCACCTATGTAAGTGTGAAGTGTTAAATGCTTCAAGGAGAGGAGAATCCGGTAAGGCCAGAGTTCTTTTAAAGCGCTCTATTCAAAGATGGTTCTGGCTGAAACGAACAAAACAATGAGAACTGAAGAACAATTTAAGGGTGATTGCGTGACTTCTGTTGTCTAGGTATACACCAAGCTCGATGGTTCCAAAGATATCAAATCTTAACGACTTGACCGAGTATATCACGATAGATGTTCGCTACGGAAAGGTTTTAAGGGAAACATACTTATCCAGATGCTATTTAACCTTTACCTACAAGACACACCAAGTTTTTTTCATTGCATAGGGTTTTAATAATAGCTTCCCATTCATGTGGGGGAGTGTTGGGTGTAGCAAGTGTGAATGGAAAAAAAGAAAAGAGAGAATATGAAAATGTGAGGGAAACCCTACTTGGAGGGAAAATGAAAAAGTGCATTGCAAAAGTGCAAATGAAAAGTCATTTCTCCCCATATCGGCCAAACGAAAGGGACTTTGTGTCCTTATATAAGGAAACAATTTACCTTAACTTCTTAAAGAGCTACAGAAGAATATTCCTCCCCTGTTCGCGACGTCATCGTCTTCCGTCGTCGGCCTCGGCTTTGGCTTTGGCTTTGAATTTAGCAAATGATGTGATTGATTATAAATTTTTTTGACAAATTTGTATAATCATTTTTTGTTTAAATCAGATAAATCCTGTTATGTTAATATTATCTCTTATAAATTTGCGGGTGGTGGTAAGGTACATTCTGAAAAATTATTACTCTTTTCCAAAAAGTGTTACTTCCGAAAAGGTCGGTTTATTATCACAAAAAGTCGTTTAGTTTCCCTAACAGACACAATTTTCTAAAAAGTTGTCATTTTTTCCCAAAAGACAAACTTTCTGGATTAAAAAGGGTCTGAACAGATTTCATTGAACGGACACGTTCATGATGAAAAGGGATATAAACGGAAGTCATTTCGATGTTTCCAAACACTGAAATTTTTTCTTCTCTGATTTATTTTTCTCTCAACTAAAATCAAAGTGTCGTCGACTGAGTCTGTGTGACTTGGGTGTTCTAAGGTCGTTGAGTTAAAAGAAGTTTGAGGTTGGTACCACTATGTATTTAACAGGTTTTAAATCGGTTTTATCTTGGAAGAAATTAATCCATAAACCTTGGGTACAGTAGTAAGGGGATTAAATGTTTAAGGACCCACAGTATTTCTGTGGTGGACTCGGATTACTTCTTGGATTTTATATATTTCTGCTTATCTATTTCTGTTTCTGTTCATTGGTTTAACCTTATAAATCAAGTTATTCTAGAATTAAAAGTTTAGCATCAATAACTGTGTTTGGGGGTTCAAAAGAATTGGAACCTTTCCCCAAAGGCCTCCAGTAGCCACTAAACGAAAATGTCAGCAAGATCTTTAGAGAAACTTTTATTCTTTGATTGATCATAATAGAAAGGTTGCGAGTACTTTTTGGCCCTCCAATTAGAGAAAACCTCCGGGATCTAAAGCATTAATGCCAACAAATCTAATGTCACAATAGACAAACATCAAATATTATTTTTACTAAATCGAACAGTACAGTGAAAAATAGAAACTAACAAAGAAAACTAGAGGAGAACTAGAGAAAGGGGATGAGAGAGAATTGACAGCCTTGACCGGATGAAGAACAGTAAATTTTCTTTCCTTGGAGCTGTCAAGTATGTACGATGATTTCTGTAAGGTAGTTAAAAAAATAAAATAGCCACATTATGTTCTACTAATTTTTTTTTTGGTGTTTGATATAATATCGAGAGCGAGTAAAACCTAGCTATACGCCTAGTTAAGGGAAAAGAATTCGTTAACTATCA
The DNA here is from genome assembly GCA_027704765.1 of Solanum habrochaites. Taxonomy (NCBI): domain Eukaryota; kingdom Viridiplantae; phylum Streptophyta; class Magnoliopsida; order Solanales; family Solanaceae; genus Solanum; species Solanum habrochaites. Next base: position 3,949 of record JAKWJA010001298.1, read on the forward strand.
TAGAAAGCTAGTACTCAACTTGGAGGAAATGAAAGAATTCAGGACTTTGAGCTTAATCCTAAAAACTCCAACCCTAGCATTCCAAGTGAAACTCAAGGAGAGAAAGTAAACGGTTAGGCTCTCCCTCTTTCCAATACAATAGGCTAACAATAAATATCTATCAAAAAAGATATAAAATTAAAGATAGATGATTGATATTGTAGTGATTGAACTTATGTTCGGGTTGAGATTTGTTTTAACTTACTAAGATTACTCAATTATCTAAAATTCACGGGCTCAAGGCGAACCATAAAATTTTAGTTATCCGAAATATGATCTTTCTTACCAATATTTCCTATAATATCTTCTTCTTGATTTCTCCCTTTTACCAAAGAAACAAAAATACTTTACAAATAAACAACCATTAGAAATTTAAGGAAATGTGAGAAATATCTGCAATGACTAGCTTCGGAGACAGAGTAAGGCAATCTTTTCAGTAGCTTTATTGCCTGACGAATATCGCTTGGAAAAACAGCCTATAAAAACAAATAACAATGAAAATTTGCTTCTTTAAATTATATGAAAATAAAGCATGAATTAAATATAATTATTAGTATGGGCGACTACATTCCAGTAATGCCTCGACTATAAGTATGAATTAAAAAATAATTGTGAAGTAAACTTACTGTCATCATTAAGTTGATTCACACCTTCTTGAAATTTATCACGAAAATCATCAGTCCAAATAATACGAGTCATTTACTGAATAATAACCTTAAAGCACTTGATGTGGACTCTTTTTTTCTTCAACAACTTGTTACCTCTCTCTCTCAATTTCAAAACTTTTTTCATTCGACCGAACACAATCCCATTTGTAGACCATGGAATCATTATTGTGCTGCATCTGATATCAATTCCCCCCCCCCCCCCCCTATATGGATTATTATTTTTCTCTAAAGATAGATCTTACAACAACTTTTCATGCTTTTATAAATGATATCAATTAGTTTCTGTTGTATATCTTTGGGCTTATACTAGTGGTCCCACATGAACACAACATGCTGGCGTAAATGACTTGTGCATGGAAAAATAAGCTACCTCTTTCAAAAGATTTTTTTGACGATTTGTGCATCGTATTTATCCACAAATATCTGTATTTATTATTTTCAAAATATAGCAATTAAATTGGTTGTTATCTATTATAACACTATATATTCTTATAAAAACAATATTATCTTATCATAGAAGTACAAAGTAAGAGTGCACTAGAGCAGTTATGCACTCGAAATAACACATTAAAATTCGTGCTAATCATGACATTATGAAACAAAATCTTGGTCTAAGTAGGTTATGATTTAGAAATAATACATTAAATGAGATTATTTGATAAATTATTCATCTTATAATTTTATTTAATTGTACTAGATGAAGAGTAAACATAAATACCTACAAATTGAGACTATATCTGATATTGTAAAATTGACCAAAAGCTGAATGAAAGCAAGAAAGCGTTTGAATTCATATTTAATAATCATCAAATTGCATATGTTTCCTTCCCTTTAAGAGATTGAAATTCTTACGAAAGTTATGTGTAAAACTGTTTCTAACTGTATAAAAATATAAAAAAAACTAATGAAGATAAAAACCAAAAAACAAACAAAACACGAATATAAAATTATAAAAAATTATATTAAAATTATTTTTTCTTCATAGGAAAATGTAATATAAAATACTAATGTTACAGATTTTTTTCAAATATTCTTGAAAAAGTGTAATGTCCTTCACCAATTAAAAAACAACGAATGACAGTGTATATGCCAATCAATATTGAAAAGTATATTGTAAGTTCACCAAGTACGATTCAGATTTGTTTATTTTTAAATTTTAAAATAACTATATTCTGAAATCGAAATACATGTCAGTTAAAAAGATGACAATAATTGTAGTATATGTAAAATTAATAAAATAGTTGATTATTCTTCTTAATCTGCGGATATTTCCTTAGTAAGGTATATACATTTTTTTGTCTATGTCCTATAAAAGAACAAAAGTTTTTATTCTCTAATAGTCCTAATTGGTTAATAAACAAAATGACTCCCTCATTTCATTTCTTGCTTCTCTTTATTTCATTATGTTTTAACTTATACTATGTTACAATCTCAAAAATTTTATTTCTCTAATTAAAAATAAATTTATAAAATTTAAAGATCTAAATCTTAATTAAATTTATACTTAAAAAATTTCATTAATTTTCTCCTTCCACTCTTTTTCACTTTAGGATCGATTAAAAATAACTTCTTATCTTTTTCTACAATAAATAAATAAATATCAAGAGTAAAACACACATATAAGTTTATTAAGTTGATAAGATGATCATATAAATTATATCTCCTCTAGGATATCAGATGAAATAAATGACAAATAAATTAATACAAACTATCAAATTCGTTAAAAATAATATCAAGCGTGTGAGAAGCTTATGAAAAATCTACAAATAAAAATATAAGTTATTATCTAGTAAAAAAAATGTATACAACTTTTAATTAAGTTATCGTTCTAAATTTTACTTATTTGGGTTAAATATGTCTTAATAATTTTGAAAAGTTAATAGTGAAAGTATTTTATGTCTACCTTAAAACAAAGACAAGAAGTTTTTATTCCAAGTCAATAATAATAATAATAATAATAATAATAGTCAAATTGATTCCATTCAGTTTTTTTCTCTCTCTCTTTCTTTACATTATTTTTATCGTGTGTCTTCACTATATGAATATGTATTTCTCTAAAATATAATTAAATTTATAAAAATTAAAGATCGACAACACTAAGTTAAATTATGATTTGAAGAATTTCAATTGATTTTCTAATCAACTCGTTTGTCAGCTCTAGATCATATTAACAATAGAATATTTTATTCTATTTGTCTACAAAAAGATCAAGGGTGTGGTTTCGTCATGAAGGAAATGTTTCTCATGAAAAATGTTTCGTGAAAAATAAGTTATTTTGGACTTATTTTCTATGTTTGGTTGGTCGAGTAGAAAATATTTTCGAAAATAATTGTTAGTATGTGATTTATGAAGGGAAAAATATTTTTTAGAAACATCTGATAATTTTTACTTAGACTAGAAAACAATATGCAATTAACATATTTTAAACCATTTTTTTGGGGTGGGGTGGGGTGGGCGGCGGGCCCGGGTTGGCTAGGGGGGAACAAAAATAAAAAGTTGAAATTATACTATTTTTATTTTAAAAAAATAATTTTTTTTTTTTTGTGGGGTGGGTGGGTAGGGGGGCCTGGCCGGGGGGGATAGGAGTTCATAAACAAAGTAACTAGAGTCAGGTGACAAGCCTATAAAAGAAATTATAGAAAAAGTCATTAGCTAACCTAGGTAAGGATAAAACTTAAAAGGCGTACCAACCTTCCTATGACAACCAAAAAATAAATTAAGATCTAAAAAAAATAATGAGATCTAATAGGCGATTGATGGGAACCAACAAAAGTAAAAAACAAAATAGATGACAAGTATCATACAATAAAATCTAATATGAAAATAAAATTATAATCTCACAAATTGAGTTTCTATATGTATTTTTTGGAGCAGGTGTATTACCCTTATACGTGAGACTAAGTAGATAAATTTCTCACTAACAAATTCTTTACACTCATTAATCAACAAGACAAAAAACTCATTATCAGATCTATAAAATCGCTATAAATTTATATCATGAAATTTTATTCTTCAAAAAACACTAATACAAATAAACATTATTTAAACAAATGTAGATTCACAGATTCAAGAAATAAAAAGAACCGAAGATCATTTTATACGTACTAAGATACTTTCAGATATAAAGGAAGCTCTGATACTTTATTGATTTATTTTCTTGAGACCAAACACACACACACAAACACTCGCACACAAAGACACACGCACACGCGCATTTGCACGCATGGCACGCACATACACCCGCACGCCCTGAACACACGCACGTACTTGTACACACACACAAACATTTGCACGGCCGCGCTCACACAAGATCCTTCTCAAATAGTGTAAATATATGCAATAATTGTTTTGAATATTTTATGTTTTAGGTCAAAGACAAGTTTCTTAATTTTGCTTATCTTTATTCGTTTTCTTTAGGACCATTAATGCAAGTAAAAACCCACATCTGTTTTATGGAATTATTTTTAATTTAGTTACTTAAAATATTATTATTCTGAAAATGTTATCAATTAAAAGAAAAAAAAACAATGGACATCTCTAACTTACTTAAGGAATTTGACCATGAGTAAGTTATTTTTCAGGGTTTTTTAACATGACAAAGATAAACATTTAGATAAAGTGTGTAATTGTAAATTTTGGAGCAAAAATAATGCAATTCTATCGATAATTGTTTTAGGTTAGATCCACACAAAATTTGGAGTATATTTTATATTGTGATTTTGAGTTTCTACTCTTCTAGTAATATATGTATGTCTAGCACGAAACGACCAATTTCATATGGCTACTGTTCAAAATGATGTGTTCTTTTAAAAAAAAGGGTAAACTTTAAAATGTTGTGTCTTTGTGAAAATAGCTGGTCTATTAAAATATAAACTATGTATAGAACAGGAATATTGACAAATAAGTCATTCGTCATGTTTGTAAAAAGAAGCATTTTTATTATGTTGTTCATTAATTGGACCCGATAAAATTTTGTTCATGGGTACGTTCGTTATAACAATCAAGTAGCAAAATTATTGTGAAAAGTTCCTTCTGGGAAAAGGATATTGGACTAGTGATAACTACATGCAATGTTGGTTCTTTGTCACACAAAAAATTGTAAGAACTATGAAGAAATATTTTCTAGAAACAAAGCGGGCACCTCATAGAAAAATTCAAACTATGATTTTTTATGTGTCTTACTTGCTTGAGTCAAACTGTTTTGTGACATGGCTTGTCATCATTAACAAAATCTTATAAGAAAATTGCATCAACTTTACAAGCCTCGTTGTGCTAAACTTGAGTGCATCCTAAATAAAAATTTCAAGTTTCGTGTGAAACTAAGTATGTTGAGCATTCATATAAATCTGTTGAAGAATTCTAATCCAGTAGAATTGATTTACATTGACAGTTGTGATCTATGAATTCAATACATCCATGGTGGAAAAAATTCTTGTTACCTTTTAATGACAATTGCATTAGAAACGACTGTCTATTTGTTGAATAGTAAGGATGAAGCTATAAAAACGCCTAGACAATATAATATTGAAGTTGAAAATCAGGTGAAAAAGTAATAAAGATGGTCATAGGGATGGAAGAGTATAAATCTCATTTTGCAAAATATGTGTTTGAAACGTGAAAATTATAACCAAAACTGTTGCCTTTTTTCCACCCATCTATGAAAAGTGAACATTGAAAGAAATATAAATGATTATTTTATAAGCCACGTTCGAAGTTATAAAACCTTTTGTGGAAGACTATGACCAACAAAAAATATGTTCTTTCATATATACGAAAACAATTTTTGTTTGGGCTTTGTTCAGGACACAATCTATTCCATATGAGAAATGAAAGGAAGGAATTCCAACTTGAAATATTTCAAAGTTGGTGTGTCTATATCCAAAGTCCAAGCTCCTATTCCTAAAATGATTAAAATAGGGCCTAAGACTGTGGACTGTAAACTTAGACTTGAATAGTCTAGTGGAAGGTCTAAACGACCTTGGGAAGAACAAGAGGTGAATGTACTTAATAATGAGATTTAGAGACAGAGTAAATGTAAAAGGCACCTACTTTCTTCAAATATGATTTTGTAACATTTTCTTTATCTTCTGTAGACTCATCCTTTTGGAAAGATGATGTAATAGTGAGATCGAATCAATCTTGAGCAACCATATTAAAAGTTAAGTGATTTTTATCTAGAAAATAAATCTTTGGGTTCAAACTGAATCTTCATAAGGAAAATGAAAGTCGATGGAACTATTGACAAATATAGAGCCATAGAAACAAGAGAGGCATGACTTTTTTATATACGGTTGTAAACAAACATACAGATTTTGATTTTGTCGACACATACTCTCCAGTAACTAGAATTAATTCAATTAGATGTTCATTACATTAACTACGGTATATGACCTCCAATTTATCAAATGAATGTGAAAATACTTTTTGCAATAAACATATTGAGGAATAAATTTACATGGTACATCTTGAGCGGTTTTGTGGTTCCTGATAAAGAAAGAATGAGCGAACTTGTTTAAGTCACTTTATGGACTAAAACAACATTCAAACAATGACAATAAGTAAATTGGCCAATTCTATTGGTAAAATGGATTTAAGAATGATGGAATGAATAAATGTGTTTACATTAAATCACAAGGTCATTGTTTGATTGTAATATTAGTGATATTGATCATAAAAGAGAACTAAATGACATAAATGCTCTAAATGTGGATAAGAAAAATCAAGTTTTATGAAAATCTGGAGATGTTGATGCGATCTTAATTAAAAATCCTAGACTCCATAATGTTTAGCATTGTCCGGTCTCATTGCATTGAAAAGGTACTTGAGTAGTTCAAATATTTGATTTCAATATTGTCACGTCTCTGTAAATGTGAGCTTTGCATGCAAAGAGTGAAGGAGAAAGTCTCACAAATGCATTGGGCTAGGAGTATTGGATGTAGATGTATATCACGAATTCGTGCGTGAAAATTATCATGTGCTATAATGATTGAGTCCTGTTCACAATTATCCTACTCGAACTCATTGGATGCTAATGGAAAGAGTTTTGGGATTTATGAAAACTCAAAACTACATGTCTTGGCAATCATAATATATCCAGCAGGATTAAAATGATATAGTGATGAAAATTGACCACCAGACAAATAAGTAAAATTATGAGGTGGATATGTATTTACGCTTGTATAGAGCTATACTCTTAGAGTCTACAATGATGTATGAGCTACGCCCTATGAGAAGGGTCGGTGAATAAGTTGAAAGACTCCAAATTCTTATACATATTTTATATTTTGGCTCAAAGAATCATTTGCATCACTGCAATCCTATCAATAGTCCAATACATAGGATAGAGATGTCAACACAGTATCACAGAAAGTCTCTCTATACGAAACATAGACATAATTATACCGTTAGAAACAACTCTCTGTTGAATATGAAAATTGACCATGTAAAGCCAAGGATAATGTATTGGATCAACTTTCACAAGGCCTAACTAGATAACATTGTAAGATCATCTAAAGAAATGCAATTTACGTCTTTGAACAGGTCATCATGGTGGTAACTCTACATACTAGACTCACTACTAAAAAAAGGGCAAAAATAGACCTATAAAAGACACCTCATGAGGTCTATTTTCGAAAAAAGAGACCTCAACAGTCGTTCACTATAATGCAGGTCACTTTTTTGTAGACACTTCATGAGGTCGCCGAACGAAGACCTCAGTAGGTCACCAATAAATTGTCCAATTTTTTTTAAAAAAAAGAGACATCATGAGGTCACTATTTATTATTTTATTTTATTTTTGAAAAAGAGACTCTTATGTAGGTCCTATTATATAATGTTAAGTTTAATTTTTATGTTTTAAAAAAAGAGACACTCATGAGTCACTATTATATTATTTAATTTATATTAATTTTTTAGAAAAAGCCTCATGATATCACATTCTATTAATGTAATTTAATTTATATTTGAAAGGACCTCATAGGGTCACTACTATATTATTTAATTTAATTTTAATATTTTAAAAGAGAAACCTCTAAGGTCTCTTTTCGGCAGTTATTTAATGCGACCTCATGATGTCTCTACATGAAATTTATGAAAATATACTGCAAAAAGAGCCCTCATGTGGTCGGCTTTCTCATTATAAAATTAAGATTTTAATAGAGACCTTCTAGGTCCTCTATCATGAATTTCTGGAAAATTTAACCAACAAAAGGGACCTCGTGTCTCTTTTTCTGAAAAAACTGACAGTAATTATTATGTCTGCGGCTTCTCATACACCTGTCATTTTAAATTCATACCCAATCAAGCTCAAAGAGCTCAAAAATCAATTTGAAAACCAATACATTTACTAAATATTCTCTTATCATTCAATTACACCACCTATCAACAATAATTCTATATTTACAAAAAAATCAGGAGAATCCATACGTTTATAGAAACATTGGGGGGGGATGTTATCACGTATTAACAAAAAAAAGAATTCCCATCAAAATTATAAAGTTAAACAAAACTTATCGCTCAGTTAACTTAGACTATCTATCACAAGTCTAAACCTTCACTAATAGTGGTAGTGTGTTTACCACATAATCATAATTTTCTTCCTTCATCACTACTGAACTCTGTGTCATATTTTCTTTGTGCCCATACACTAGATATTGAGTATGTTGAGATTGAGGAGGGTCGATGAGGGAAGTCATATCACCGGACAAGGGGAAATCCTCCTGAAGCAAGATTCATCGAATTGAGCCTTTCACTCCAAACTGTAATTCCACCACGCCTTTCCTTAGCCGTGATCTTCGGCTTGCTAGTAGCTCAATAATCTTTTGCTTCAATAGCCAATTTTCTTCATCGAATCATCATGAATATGATCTATGTAGGCGTCAAAACGCAGAAGAAATTCACGAACGGTTTCTCCGGCATTCATATGCATACCCCTATCTACTACTCACTCGTCCACCATCAAGTCTAACCAAATTCTCTCCGCGTCTGTTCTTAAGTAAAGTGGCTACCAAGATTTTCTTCTTCCGGCAGAGTTGTTGTAAAATCTCCAACTTTAAATAATCGAATGCTATATTGAATGTTATTTATGAGAATATAACTTTAGAAAATAAGTAATTATTTTTATAAATTAGAGGCGTACTAGGTCACTTCAGCTCGCATTCAACCACACACGTCCTGGATAATGTATTTTACCTTACAATGCCCTCACCTGAAGTTTACCGGTCCTTCTAGTTTTCTTTCCTTACATATAAAATAATAAAGTTCAATCAAGATTAATTAAATATCAATAGATAAAAACATATAAAACATAAGAAAATGATACACAAACGCAAAACCATTTCCTCCTGCACACTCTCTTGACGTTGAGCCCCACTTGTATGTATAGAACCACCCTTATAGATGATCTTGCTTTTATCGCTCTCACTCATACTTCGTAAATCTTGGATCATATTTACAATGGACAAGGTATTTTTCCCATCCTCTCCGGTGAACCCCGCTAGGCTTCTTTATTATCGTCTACAGACGTTCTTAATCAAATCAATCTTTTGAACATACCCTATGAAATAGTTTCTATCAAATGCTTCCAGCTATCCATCCGGATGGATGATCACATACCTCCATGTGGTGCTTCTATTTTCATGGTGTCATCTCATATGGGAATCAGCACTATTAGACGCTACAACCTCTTTCCTTCCTTTATACTCTTGCCAATTCTTGGTTTCAAACTCCTTGCAGAAGCTTAGTTTTTAAAACCAGAATGTGATTTAAAATTGCTCAAATTCCAAAATCAAATAGGTTCTTCTTAAATTAGGACATCAACCACTCAACTCAAGGATCTTATAACATATAGAAAAACTCAAACATGAAACTCCAACAAACTACTCATCTCAAATACCAACTTATAGGGGCTCATGCTGAAATATAGACTGATCGCAATCAACTCATGAATGTCAATAGCATACATATAACCCTTTTAATATTGGGAATAAAATTTCAAAATTATCAAGACTCATAACTCGACATCACTCATTCCAAGAATATTAACTCTAATGAATAGAACCCTAAATACAATTTTATGATTTGGATAGGATGTAGGGTGTAGGAGAACTATTCCAATATGATATTGCCTTAGCATACCTAAAGAATAAATTCTAGCCAAATCGACGAAATTGAAGAACACTTAAAACCCTAACTTTTCTCCTCTAGGTACCTTCTCTATAACATGAAGTGTTAATGGAAACAAAGAATTATGAACACTTTCTAAGTCTTAACTTGGTGAAAACGTCTTGGTTGAACTTAGACAAGGATTCAAAAATATAGGGAGAACTACCAAAATGACCCAACCTTAAAACTGTTTGTGTTGCCTTAAAGAGGCTTCAACAGACTGTTTAGGGATCCACGATCCGTGAACCACTTCATTCACTGACCGATATCTCGATCCATACTGCGGACTGTCTAACAGGTTCTTCCTAAAATCAACATAACTTTTACTTCAACCTCCGATGAGCACTGGAAGTTGGAAAGAGACTCATAGAAATTTAATTTTGAAGGTCATTAGCTACCTAATTCTTATGTTCTGAGAGGGATGGTCCTTTAAGTTGATCCAAGTAAAATCTCAATATGGAAATGATAATATTCGTTAGAAATTTTTTTCAACCTCAACTTTGAGTTAGGGGATTCTAGTGACCTTAATTTGTATCCAAAATCATTCCCACATTTAAAGAATTGACCTTGGCTTTAAAGCTAACGAGTCACATATAAGGAACCCTAAACATTTCATATAAGTCACAACCGTCTTGGGTCCCATCCAAGTGACTCAAATCCTGGCAATTGTGGACGGTTGGGCTACCTCCCCTAAACGGGTTGTGGATCCCTACACAGATTGTTTAGGGTTCCGTGAAGGGTCCATGGTCCATTTTGAGTTTGCGGACTTGCATGTGGGCCCTCTTTAGCCTTTCTCGAAGTTCAAGGTGTTATACCAACAATTTAAATTTAAAGAGTAGAGTTGCGAGGTCTTATTAGAATGATTTGTCTCTTAGCTCGACTTCGGGTTTACATATACAATATTTCAAAGTATCACTATAAAAAATATTATATAGGCCGAAGTCTAATTTTTTGATAAATTTCCTTTTTAAAAAAAATTGTTTTATAAAAGAGGAAAAAGATTATTTTAAATGGAGCAGGAGTCATGCTTTGAATGATAAAAATTTGTACTTATTGAGGACAAACAATGACGTGGATTGTGCACAAAGCCAAACTTTTTTAATAATGTCTACCATACTTCGTATTTTTTTCGAAGTTGTTGCAGTTTAATAATAAAGGGTTAACAAAAATATATATATTTTTAGCCTTCTACCTTATCATACTTTTGGATATAATTTTGGAGTTTTTCTGGAACTATCCTCTACCTATTCCTAACTCTTTAGGTGTGTTCCAACCAATGAAAATAAGTGAGGTCACTTTCCACTTAATATTTCTTTTTCAATAGGTATGTGAAAACTATTATCATAATGTATTTGTTAAATGTAAAAAAGTACTCCTGGCAGTGACGTTGGGTCTTGGTAGGGGGTGGTGGAATGGGGGATACAATGATCATAGCGAGGATGAGGTGTGTAGCGAAAAAGCGTGATGATGACATATTCAATTTGGAACTCCTCCACTTATTTTAACTTGCATATTAATTTAGAAGAGTTTTTCTCTTCTTTCTATTTTTCATCCTTTAGGAACTTCTTTATAAATCTTTTTTCAATCCCTTTTGTAGGTTTCCCCTCGTGTTCGGAAGCCTACATGGAGAACACAGACCTTCGAGTGACACTCCCATTCAAGATTTTCCTGCATATAGCTCATGATATAACAGTCTTTGACCCTTGCCATAAATCCATCTCTGCGACATTTCTTTCTATCGCTTATAAAAATTGAAAAAATAGTTTTTGAAACATGTTTTCTTCCATATGAAAAATTTATCCTTTTTTTGAGTTTCATTTCTAAACTATCATATATTATTTAGAGAAATACACCTCAAAGGCGTGTGCAATGCACCAATCTCTTTTTGATTTAAAAATAAACCTTGCCACACGAGGTTTCACATGGATAAAAAATTTTACCTTGATGAAAAATAAATAAACTATTAATATTAGTTGAAAGTCGAAGATTAAAGTATCACTATTCTAAATAAGATTTGATTCTTTTAAAACATAAAATTTAATAATATTTCTTTAATTTATGAATTTCTTTATATAAATTAGATTTTGACTAAATTAATTAGGTTTGACTGAACCATAGACAACTTTCTAACTCCTTGAGTCATATCGTCGTGTATTCATTTTTATATCATCTCCATTTAATTTATAATACAAATGCAACTGTTAGAATATTTAAAATACAAAATTATAATTGTTCACCTAAAAAAGGCAAAATGAGGTATGGCGTGGTAAAATGTCTATTTTGAGTTGATTGTTTAATTGACCTTTGATGGAAAATTACGAGAAAAGCTACGGTCTATATATACTTTATAAACTACGTTATTATTTTTATTATTTAATATTCTTTTATAATCTACCTTGAATGCTTCTGCTCATTTTCACAAATTTTCTATAGGAGAGATTAAGGAAACTGAAGATGGTAATATTTGCTTACACAGAAGTTTTCTTCTCTTGTGTTATTTTTTCATTGGTAATTCAAGGTACAATTCTTTAATATTCAACTAGACTTGTGACATTTAGTAGTGTTTTATAAATAAATTCTTTATATGTACTATATGTATATTATATAATATATATATATACATAATCCTCACTCATTTCTTTTAGTTTATCTCTGTTGTTTTTAGCTCTTCTAGAAATGCTTATTTAATTCAACGGGATACACTCTGTATCAGAAATAAATCTTTTGAAATGTGTTGACAACCTCAAGATTTGGTGAGTTTCAATAAGTACCCCGTAAGAGGTATTTTCCTCAAGAGGTGTCAACCGTCTTGAGTTATGTGAAGATTGCCCCGGTATGTGACAAAATTATTCAATTTTGAATCAATCAACAGTTTGATTAGTTTCTGTCTTTATGTAATAAAAAAATTTTTATTTATTTAAGTACTCTTAGAAGTATATCACCCTAATAACAAAGAATTAACAAATGTATGTATATTCATATATTCATCCTTCTTTGATTTATTGACAAGAGATGTATTCAATTTTTGAATCAAGTCACATGTTTGATTTAGTTTTCTTTATGTCAATGAATGTGTATTATATTTTCTTATTCTTAGAAGTAGATCACCCAAGTACACAGAATTAAAATGTATGTATATTCCACATTACAGGTGATCAAAAAGACAACTATCAATAGCAAATAAATTATGTATAACTATTCATATCATAATGATTCAAATTAGATATACTAATAAATAAGGATTGAATTTTCAAAAAGGAAAAAATATAGAGCTGCGAAATAGAAAATGTCCAATCTCTATTTCTCGACTTCTAGAATAGAACTCAAATCCAAAATAGTGATTATAGAAAACACCAATTCACAGCGTTTTTTGTGTTTATATATATTCATATATATATATATATATATCATATAGTATAATATAGTATATATATTGTATATATATATATATACTTGTATACTGTCTATATATATATTATGATTAATGTCATACATATATATCATATTTACAATGTCATATTATCATATACTCATATCTATATACTCCTTCTCTATATCGCTACTCTCTACGTATCTCCTATATAGATAGATAGATAGATAGACATAGATAGATAATAAATGAGATAGATAGAGAGAAGGCGAGTAGAGAGAGATAGAGACGAGAGATTTCCCACAAACACACCAAATTCCTCAGCTAAACTACAACAAACGTGAGCTTGTCAAACTTCAACATTCTATTTTTTTCTGGTTTCTTCTCTTATGTTGCGTTGTTACGTGATGATTTTTTTCCTAAAATTTATTCATGTTTTGATAAAACATAGATTTTTTTCTTGATTTTTTTTGGAGTTTTCTAGCATTCTATTAGCCAATTTTTTTTCCTAAACTGATTATTTCTTCATTTAATTCAGGTTTAGAAGAGAGATACGTTATATTTAGTCTCATTTTGCTCTTACAATGAAAGACAATGATTATGTTATGGTGAGTTCGATACTTTCAATATTTAATTTTGTTTTTTTCATTATTTCCGCCTTTTTATTCACTTTTCTTCTCAACTTTAGTTTTCCTAACAAGTGTTACTACTTTAGAAATTAATTATTTTATTTTTCCTATCATATTTTGAAATCATTTAATTTTTTCTTTATCTCATTTTGATAGTAGCGCAAAACCTCTTGATATATGTATGAAATATTTTTAGGTATCATCTTCATCATACTAGCCAAAAAGTTGTTATCCCCCAGATTTAAAGTTGACATACAAAAAATATTCTTAGAAATTTTAAGGAATCATTTTTAAACGAAGGACATGGGTAATAGAGGGCAAAGTATGGAGGTAGGAGAGTCGAGCGGGTAGGGAGTTTGGGAAGGGGATGAATGATAGGTGCGGGAGCGGGGTGTAGCGAGTGTTGTGGGGGGGTGGGTTGGGTAATACGCGGAAGGGAAGTAAGGATCGAGTAGTTGGGCGGAGTGCGAGGAGGGGTGCCAGTTCTGTGTGGGGTAGGTAGGGAGCTCTCCGGGTTGTTTGGGTCTGGGGGGGTACTGGATGTATTGAGGGGGTGGGATGGGGGGTTAATTAAGTCATGCGAGGGGGTTGTGTACATGAGTTGGTGGAGTTGTGGAGAGTGGATGGGGGGGAGCGGGACGTGGAGTGGGGTGTGAGTGTGGTGGATATAGCGTTCTAGTGTCGGTGCTAGTGGGGGGGGTGGTGAATGTGTGGTGGGGGTGAACGGGGGTGAAGGATGGGGGGGTGTGGGGTTAGTATGGGGGGGGGGGACTAGATGGCGTGCTATGGGGGGGGTTGAATTGTGTTACGATGGGTTTTGGCAGGGGAGAGAGGGGGTTATGTGGTTGTTGATTTCAGTGATAGGGGGGTGGTCATGGTTATCGTGACGGGATATTGGCTTGAGGGAGGTTGGAGAGAGTGGGGAAACCATTTACAGATAATACCTTCCATTAGTTGATCATTGTAACTTAACAGAAAATATATATTCTGCATATTATATTCTCAGACTGATATTTAATCCTTCTATGCTTAGTAAAATTATTGAGTATTTTCATATCATTATGTGTCGCTGCCTATTTTTTGTTAACACAACAAGGTCTTCGCTTGTATTGTAGGTAGATATCCAACAACGTCTAATCCCGGCGCTCAAACTGAATGTCTCATGACTTGAAATGTGAAATAGTACTATTTGTGTTGAACAAATTCCTGTTGTTTTTCAATCAGAGAGGCCTGGGGAGATTCTTGATTACTTAACTTTAGTTAAATGTAACAGGTTCTCATAATAGTTTGTCAGACAGAGTTGTAGAATTGCAATTTGGGCATGTTGCTGTGCACGTTGGGAGAAGTAGCAACTTGACTCCAAGTCGTTCCGTTAATAAAGTGCGGCTGCTAGTGGCACAGTGTTTCCGCTCTGAGATGTTTTTTGCGTTGGCAATTTGCTTCGTAACTTAATGTAAGTAGTGTTTATCTCACCACGACGTCCGTCCATGCCTCTGATGCAACAAAAGATTCTCTCCTAAAACGGGGTGGTCAGCGGTTCACCAAACAAAAAGGTGGTGTGTGGTCAGAGGGGGTCCATGTCGGACTACAACTAACACAAACGAAAGAACAAAACATCCCGTACTTTTTTGCTGGTTATAGGGGAAAAGATAGAATTAGTCACAAAACCAAACCCAGACATCAACAGCCAATTTCATTCACATTCAGTTACAACATCAATTCTCAGCATTTCACACCAAAAAAATCCTGCGTCCCATTCTATTTATCAGTTATTTGTCTGCAAATTCTTCTTTAATTCCTTCAAATTCATCGTCACGAAAAATCTTTTTTGCAAAATTCGTGTTGTTTGCAAATTCTAATTCTCTTATTGTGGCAAATTCTTCTTGTCAAAACCATTCAAGCATGTCAAATTCTTTCTGATTCCCTTCAACCAACTTCAAACTTCACAAATGTCGTTTCTTTGATTCTAATTCTTCACGAATTGAATAACGACAAAATGGAGGGTACCACTGGCTAGTTAGGGGGGGGGGCAGGCGCCAAACAGAGAACCCACTAGGGAAACCTACTGGTGCTAGGGTTCCATGAACATCTAGAAGAACCAGTAAGAAAATGAAATATCAATATATTATGCAATTTGCATTTTGGGAAAGTTTTTAGTCAACTGTAACGTGGGGGAATGACACCCTGGGGGAAACCGGCACTGGGTGTGAGAGTGTATCGGTGATAACCTTACTAGAAGGTGGTGGGGGGGGTGGACTCACAACTGGGGGGTGGGGCAGAAACGGGTGTGAACATTTACTGATACTCATCAGGCTTTTTTTGCTTTGTCGATAGAGGAGTGCTAACTAGGAACATGTAAATTTACACTCTACCCCGTCAACAGAGAAGATTTTTTTGAAAAAAAAAGTGTGTTTTTGACTCATAATGGCTGGTTAGTTGTTCTTGAACAAACTGAGGACGAATATCTACTTTTTTAATAGTAAAAGATGATGTTGTTCCATTACTATATCACACCTGGATTTAACGGCCTACCCTAAGGTTGTCGCCTATTATGTTTAGAGATTTTTTTTCAGTGCAAACTCCTCAAATCCCAGTCCCCCCTCCCATGCTCATAGTGCATTTTTTTTTTTTGGTTACATTCATTATTTTTGAATTAATTGACGCGGGGGGATGATACTGTGATTGGTTTTAATGATTTTATGAGAATTTTCCTATTTTATAATGACTAAAGTTTTCCATCTATGTTTAGCGTAGGCAAAACACATAGAATTGAAAAAAGTTTATTTTTTTTCCACTAATTTGTTCTTATTCTGGGAATTAACTGTTATCCTATTTGCTATTTTTCCTAAAAATACAATTAAACACAAGGTCCATTTTATTCATTTTCCATGTTTCTTAATTGGAAAAGGAATTTCCATACATACTATGTTCTACTTTTTATTATTTTTATAGTAAAAAGCTTCATTCGTAAAACGTTTCTGAATTAAGTGAATTGTTTGTTCATATTTTAAGACTTGTGCTTTTTCCATACTTTAAATCTTAGTACTAATAGAGAATGTTTTTACTTTTAGTAAGCATATTCTAAATTTAAATATAACGTCCATTATCTGTTTTTCTTGTTTGATTCACACAATCCCTTTGGAGTGAAGGTTTAAAAGCAAGAAATATTGGCCATCCAATTCCTTGAAAAAGACGTGCATAACCAAATGTCCGATGACTACACCTACCACAAAAAAAAAAGATCTAGACGACTTTGGTTGAAAGAACATGCTTAAAAAGACAACCAAAAAGACCGTCGCTGGTAATTATTAAATATTAATCTTATAGAGTTTACGTTACTTTCTATTTTATCTTTTTGATGGTGTCTTTAATAACGCTGGGGTGGTGCAGGGGAGGGGTGGGTATATAGTAGAAGAGGCGTATTTTAACTTAAATATCACAGTCTTTTATCCACTTTTTGTACATGCTTTATTTTTTCCTTTTTTAAAATCAAAACCTTTGTTTATACATTAGAATGATTTTTAGTTTTGTTTCAAACAATTGCTTTTAAATGGTCATCAACTTTTTCTCACAATGCCTCCGTAATCATAAAATCTAATTCCCTTGTATATTAAACTTCATTAGAGATGCTTCCAAACCTGGAGAAACTATAGATTAACGTGGATGACGTACCTGGGTTTGGTGCCACTTCCTAGATATAACGTGTTCATAAATCAACTTGAAAAGTCAGTATATTTTGTCAGATTGTGCTCTATTTCTACTTAAGTAACTCTGCTAGACTTAAGATAATGCTGTTGTCTGCAAAGCCTCCTAAAGGAGTTTGTACGGACCTCCCTATCACCAAATGGATTTGTACAACCTATTCTCACGAGCAAAAGTCAAAAAGTATTACAATTACACCGTAAGTTGTAAATTTTCCTTCATCACCTCTTTGATGGTTAAGAGAAACTCTTAATGTTACAAGGACCTCATATATTTTCATTACAATTAAGTCGTCTTAATCTGAATTACACAATAAATATTAGATGTTGGTTGATCATGAACTCCATATATTCTCTAAAGATCGTTGATTGGTTATTTTGATCGCTTAGAATGTTTAGTTTGTTCAGATTAAGTAATGTTTGTCCCGTTTCCTTCCCAATAATTTCACTTCCAATCAAACTTTTAATAACTCAATAAAACTCAGACTACAAACGGTTTACAAATCATGTAACCTCGGAATTGTACTTTAAATACCTAGATTACAAACCTAGGTTTCCTGTCTTAGATCTTCAAGTTGCCCCCCACTCAAACAATCCAACTCCACTAAAATTTACGAGAAGCAAATTATGAAACCTTTTAAACCAATAACTCAAACTAAAAAAATATATTTCTTCATTTTGATGTTTGCCTCAGAACTTCAAAAAAAACTTCAATTTGAACTCTCTCACATAGTAAGACTATGTTTTACCTGATATCTCTATGTAAGTTCACTACTTTCTGGCGCAAACCTTCTCTATTTTATAGAACAAAGAGTCCCCTTTTCTGACTTGAATTCTCTACTTCAACAAAAACTTGCATTGGTTCCTTTTCTCATGAGAATTTGAATACTTGTAGTGGTTTCCCTGTTTCCTCATGGGACTGAATTACTGTATTTTTCTAGCACGCTCTTCCACATTTTATTTCTCTTCATACCAGTTCGAATTTGGTATTCCTATGGTCCAAATTTTGTGACTTGTTTCTTTTTCTTTGCACCTGTCGCCTTTTCAACCATAAATCTCCTGTCGAAAAAATAGCACCCTTATTTGATTTTGACGATGAAACAACCATGAATTCTGTGTCCGAAATTGTCATTTCACACATTCAATTTTCAACCTGCTGAAAGATTGTTACACGACATGAACGTCGAAGTAACACATGTATAAAACGAGGGAAATCATCATAAATTAACCATATCCCCTTCTGATATCATAGAATATTTAACTATCTAGAAGTAATTAGTACTCAGGGTTTCAAATAAATCACCACACACTATCATGCTTACAACAATTGGGAACTAAAACCAAGTACTTAAGTGGAGGCACCTCTTCCTTCCTCCAAACCAAATGTTGAGAAGACCAATAGAGGATACTGCAACTGATTAATTGTTGTCAAAATGAACAACACACATAACCCTTAGTGCAACAATATGTTGCTTCCTTTAGGCGGCAATAATGCCCAAGAGCTCTGAAGAGTGGGTGCCATTAATCTCCCATGGGAGGAGCATGCACTATCTTCCATGCCTTAGTAGAGCCCCAAAGTAACTGAATCATTTTCCATCAAATTCAGTACTTCAAAACATGATGATTTTTGTGCCTAACACTAATTTGATATATATCACAGATATCCATGAAAATTGATGACCCTCAAATAACATCTTCCATACGTGTTAGATATTGACATTGGTGGGGCCTCAGACAATTTTTGGTGTCACATAAGATAATCTAGAACAAAAATCAACGGTAGGTTCTAAGTGGGTAACATTGCCTCCCCTTGTCCATACTTTGGTCTGAATTCTAAGTGGAATCATTATTACAAAAACAAAAGCGCGCGAATACACTCTAACGACAATGGTAACATCATAAATATGGGAGAATCCTCTTACTCGTTACAAACAGCCTGCACCTATAGGAACCCTCAACATTTGTGTCCATATATTCAAGAATGGGAATAATGAAGACAGACCACATGCATGAACGGGTAAAGAGTATTAGAGGTAAGACCAAAGCCAGATGCATTTATTTTAAAAATCGAGTTTTTTCTTTGTCCATAGGGTCCGACACACAACCATGAGATATTTCCATGAAGGTACAAGTTAGTACAAACATGTGCCTTTAGAAGAACACGAGGGTACAACATCTTCAGGAAAACCATACCAATCTATTAATAACCCTACCCGTGGAGATATTGTGTTGCATAAAGTGTATGAACCCAGAAGTCGAAGCTAGGGTAACCCTCATATCATCACCTAATCAACACCAAATTCATGCCTCCTCATTACGCTATGATCTCCTCCCCACGAGATTTAGAAGTACAACAAACATCTCATTACTACTAAGTTAGTATACTCATTAACTAGTACGGTATGTACTTTTGGAAAGAGAATGTCGAGAAGCCCATTTTGTAGTACGACTAGAGGAAGCCAAATCTTACCCCCATGCGAACTCATCGGACTTCATTCTCATTACAGGTATTCTAATAAAGGGTCTTTCTATATGTCAAGTTCATGGATAAATTAGGTTCTGATTCTTGAGGACCTAGGCTTCTGTTGGTGTAAACGGTGAGGATTATACCTCATTAAGATATCTTTTGACTGAGTGGTAATACGAACGAGGAGAACCATAAACAACGTAGTAGAAAGAGTCTCTGAGAGTTCACTCTGCCTTGCACGATCACAAGCTTTCTACGTAGCCCTTCTGTAAGTTTGCCTTATCGGTTAGGTACAAATGTGGCATAGCATGGTATAATATTAGAACTTTATATTTATTCCGCATTCCTCAAATTATGGATACAAACCAAATTCTCCCTTAACTAGATGCACCAAGATGCCTAGGCGGGTGAAACAGGTTAGCCGTAAAGGTCTTAGTGTGTTCCTCCTAAATTTCCCTTCATTTTCCAAAGACCTAGATCCCTAAGACAACGTTGTAAAAGTGGTGAAAAAAATTGAGAGTGATTATTCCTGAGTGAAATCACCACAATTTTCGTAGTAGAATAATGTGCATACCTGTTCCTCGAAAATTACCATTATTAAAACTTAGTGATATTGGAGTATTGATGGGTTTGGGGGGTGGGGTGAGGAATCTGTGTTTGGTGGAGTGTCCAATTGTAAAGGAGTTTGATGGGATTGGTTTAGTAGAGGAGGGATTCAGATTGTTGTTAGGGGTGTGTGTATTTAGTGGTAGTGGAATCCAGATTGGTTGGTTATACGAGAAGTCCAATAATGTAAAGAGTTTCACTTGTAATAAAGTTGTAGTACAATTCCATAATGATGTGATGGTTTTTCATCGTTGTAAAATGACGGTGCGGTCATTTGAATTGGTGGTTACATTTTTTATAGTGACCATGGAAGGGACATGTTTATTGCTATTAATTTTGAATTTATGCATCTGATCAAGAAATGGTATACAGAGTTTCAGTTTAGGACTGACAAAACCCATATTTCGATTTTAATGTGTTCTTTTTCACATGAATATTACTTTGTTAATATTTCTTAAATTTTTAAAAATTATGTAGGGATTATATCAGGCATCGTGATCTTTTTGTGCCTTATACATATATTCCTTTAGTAGTCATGGAGGGTGGCTTAGGCAATTTTAATTATCCCTAAGTTCAATATGTTCCTTCCACAGTGTTCTCTTTGCTATGCCTGCCTTGGTGAAGATGCGATCTAATGATTTGTTTTTTCACTACGGCAAAATTGATGAAGACAAACTATTTTCTTTTCTACATTGTCCCCTTAAAATGGGCTAGCAATGTTATCGTTTTTTTTGTTTCTTTTCTGTTGCAGTGGTTTTGGCTATATTTATTGTCACTAAGTATTGTCACAAAAAAAATGGAGCACACCTAGTGTTCAACCTCGGAAGTTTTGAGGTTGGTTTGATCCATAGAAGTTTTAAAGTCACACACTAACGCAACAACATATCAAACTGTCGCAATATATAGAGCCAAAAAAAAATTTCTTGCTTATATTCTCTCTTCGTTTTCCCATTATGTAATGACGTTACCGTAGTTCAAAATATCCGTACTAGTTAAAAATTTCATCATTTTTTGAAGTCGAGTCCCAATTTAATGGTTCAGTTTTAGGTACGTAGATCCTTTTAACAACTTGTTATGAGGTCCGTTTCGATTGCACAACTGAATCAAGAACCATGACTCTACATAACGCATCAAGTGTGCCAGATGCTATAGAGATCATAAGTGACCCAATCAACTCCTCCTTTATAGAAACTTTTGATTCGGCGCTTGAACTATTCCTTCAAGAAATACTTGTACGTGTGGCCTTTCGGCGCAGTGATTGTTTTTTGATATCCTCCGTTCTGCACCTTATGAGTGCTTCTTGACATACCTTATGTTGGTGAAATTAGGGTCCGAGGATGTTTGCTTGATTTAAGTCTTGGAAATGTTTAAGCTCTCCCGTCATGCTCATTTTTCAGCACTCATTGCTCACTAGACTCAGTTCATAGTGAGTGATTTATTTTATGTCTCCCAAGATGTGTCGTCCCTGGTATACTTGACTTGTATGATTGAAAGTCTTTTTCCTTTTCCTATTTTCTTGAGAAATAATCGTGTTTGGTCCAGTTTTTCTGCTTGTGTGCCCATGACTTAATATAAATTATTGACATCTGTATACCCTCTTAGGTTGCTTGGTTTTAACCCATAGAGACTTTTTCAAGCTTATGAGCAAATTTTTAAGGATATCATTATTTATCAAATATGGTGGTTGTTTACCAGAACACTTCCTCTTTAGTAACATTTAAGAATGCACTTTTACAGTGAGCAATTTTTTTATCATAATTATTCCTCTTCTTGATTGTAACCGTGACCACAAATTGTGTTTATTTCTTGTTGATAGTTCCACTATCATATCCCCCTTGTTTTCTGAACAACCACTTGGTTCTATCAATGGTTCTGTTTTGGGGGTGTTGGCACTAAGTGCTAACTTTAGCGTTCTTTCATTGATTCAATTTCCTCCTCCATATGATGTCAATCTTCATCATCTTGCAAGGCCTCAGTAATTCCTTTGGTTCCATCCTAGAAATGAATTCCTTGAAATCATGATTTTGAGTCCTGATCTGGTGAGGGTAATGCCGAATTTGATGTTAGTGGAGTATTTTATCTTATTGGATGTATCCTTGGTATGATAGCCCTTTAAAAACACTCAACCTCTTGTTGTTTTGAGTCATGATATCAATCGACTATCTTTGATTTTGGCTCGCAGATCTCTTTCTTTTGATTTTCTTAATTTTTCATGAGAGTATAGATCAATTGTTTACTTCGATCTGCAGGTGAAGAACCTTGTTTTTGTTAACGGTTTCTTGTTTCAATCTGTCATACAATCTTATGGTTATTTTTGAAAGACTTTTGGGTTTTGCTAAAACATTTGTTTCAATGACAATAATAAATGTAACTCTCTCTTCTACAAACATTAATTAATTATTTTGTACCTTATAAAGATTTTTCTTTGAAGAATAAGCCTAGAAGATTCCCTCATCATTAGTCCTAGCATCAAACTTTCTCCTAACGTATTCTTTCCATTATTATGATGGCAATTTACACCTGAGTGTCTTCGGTGATATATGTTTAAGTTTTATTTTTGCATTTAGTATCTCAATAGGGAGGCTTTTTATCGAGAATGATCTAACATACACCTATTTAATAGTTATAATCATTGCAACATTCATGGCTTGCGCATCATAGTTCTATCTATTTCTTGAAGGGTTTTATTTTTCCTTTTTATGCTCCATTTTGTAGACGAGTCCTACGAGCAAAGAAATTGCGGTCCACCCCATGAGATCCATAATATTGAACAAAGTTATAGTTCTCAAATTTAGTTCAATGATCAGATCTGATAGCTACCAGTTGTTTGTAAAGTTTCTTTTTAAGTTCTCTTGTTAATGTACAAAAGTCTTCAAATGCATCAAAAATGTACCCTTGTCAACTCAACTCTAACTAGTCCATACACAGACTTTTTTACCACTATATTTCTAAACACTTATGGTTCACATCGATCCACGTGTCCAATTGTAAGGATCCATTGGAATCTTATAACAATGTATATATTTTTTTAAAGAATGATTTATACACTATTTCCCTTAGTATAGCTTCCAAAACCTTTCTAATTTTGAAACTCAAGCTTTCAACATCCTATTACAAAATATTTAGAAATAAGTTTGTTCAATTAATTATATGTGACTAGCATGACCTAGACATTGATGCCATAGTAAAGGATCTCTATCCATTACACTTAGACATACAAGATTTTCAGCCGATACCTTTGTAGTATCTACAATGTATACATGCTTATATCTTTGTCCAGTTAAGAAAATTTCCTTTGTTTGGAGATTTATTACTTAAACTCCTATGGAAGAGAAAATTACCTTGTTTCCTTTATCAATAGTTGTATATGCTAATAAGTGGTATTCCAAGACTCCAACATGGTTACGCTTTTTTGGTATTGAGTGATCCGAGTGTTACCTATTTTTCGCAAATGCCTTTAGATTGACACATATTTTGTCCACCTCCAAATACTACTTCGCATGGTTTGTTCTTCAAGTGAGAGTAATTTTTATCATCTACAGTCCAGGTTCCATAGAGCGGGAGGGCTTAGGAAGTGTTGTTGTCCTACATCCAGTATTGCTTTCTTCCCCTCACCTTTCTTGAAAAAATTGAAGGTTAAGATGATTAACTTGGGGTACTTTATTTTGATAAAAAAAGGTGAATTAAGATCCTTTTTTAACAAGTTAGGTTTTGGGGGTTTTCTTGAGTTAACGTCAGTTTCCTTATGTTGTGTGTTTTTATATTTTTGTATTATGATTTGGTTGTAGGACATGTGTTTCTATAGTGAACCCATGTTACCATAAAAGTGTGTAATAATCAGAATACCTAATTCATTAATTGGTTATCACAACCTATTCTAATTCTACCTATAGGGAGTTCTTGTATTATTCTTACAGTTGTTTAGTTCCTATGGGGTTATAATCATGCAAATTTATCCATTTAGTTGTTTGTTCAAGCTACTATTTGATTCAGCCTGATTCAAGTTCCATCTCCTAAGTTTCCTTTTATGAAGAATATTCGTACCTTAAGTCTTCTGACACAAACAGCATCTTGTGTCACGTAGGTCTTGATCCTCGTCATTATCTTTTTCCATAACCATGGACACTTATACTGGACTAGGTAGATTTTTAAAGACTTTCAAATTTTGAGGGAACGTACAAGAATAATCAAGTAAGTTTATGAGTGTTTACTGCAAGAAGATCTTTTTCTTTTCTTTAGCTCAATATTGAGTTTTACAAGATCATGATACTTAAACTTAGACTCAATACATGAAGTTGTCACCACTTAAATTCGTGTCATTATTCAGTCTTGCATGGTATTTATGAGAGTGACCATTAACAGGAGGACATATGGCGCTTGTGGGGTTATCTTTGCGAGTAGAAAGGGTACCGCGGTCCGTAGTGTCGGAATCGATTTTCAGCGGTGGGAATATTCTATGACGCAGAAGATGGCAATGTCATCCCAGACTCCTCAGAGTGAGTTGGGCCGATTCCCAACTAGCAAGATCGAGGCTTGATGGATTGCCCGGTTCCATTAGTGACTGTTGTGTGCTCAGGCGCGGGGGACCGCTGGGATCTGGATCTGGGGCTAAACCGGGAGGGTCTCCTCCAACGGCCACGTAAGACAGCCGAAAGTGGAGGGCGGG
The DNA here is from genome assembly GCA_027704765.1 of Solanum habrochaites. NCBI lineage: Eukaryota > Viridiplantae > Streptophyta > Magnoliopsida > Solanales > Solanaceae > Solanum > Solanum habrochaites. The sequence goes on from JAKWJA010001298.1 coordinate 29,257, forward strand.
TTCACCACATGTAGAGCAGCCGGCAATTTTGGCCCTAGGCGGGGTAAGGAGCCCGGGGAGGGGGAAGGGGGCGGGCTAGAGTTCATGTGTGCTGCGGATAAATAGGCTATATCACAGCATCGGGGAAGATAGGGGGTAGCAGGCTCAGGCGGGCCTGAGGGAAAGACGCGAGCGGAGGTCCGGCGCGCGGGGGGGGCACGGGGTACAGCAGCGCAAGGGGTGGAGAGTGACTACACGCGCGAAAGAGCCAGATGGGTGAAGGCGTGGGCCGCCGCGGAGGGGTGGAGCGGGGATGGCCCAGGACGCAAGAGATAGTTCGAAACCCTTGAGAGTCAGGGGCCTGCGATAGTTATTATTCCTAAGAAAATTATTGTTGACCACAGCTCTGGTAATCTACTGATCACTATCCAGTAAGTGAACTCTACTCTCCATTTTTCATCTCGCAGACCCATATATCCCCATGCATAGTCTAGCGATTTTAACTTTGAACTTGAGTAGTCCTCCATGTAGCGTTGAGAGTGTATCACACCTATATGTTTAGCATGGTCATCAGAGATGTGGTTTAATGTACGTTTTATTCCACATAACAGAATGCATTAACCGATTTGTTTGGTCAATCTTTCCGAGAATCTTTTAGTCAAAGCTTCTCCATATTGAGCCTTCTGTTGATGAACGTTCCTTCTCTTCGCATTCTTTATTGAAGACATTAAGGTCCCCATGATACTTCCATCCAATCTGTTTCAGAGTCTTCACACCCTTTAAATGATTCACTTCCATTCCTATCTGTTCCGACTTCCTAACCCCTGCTCTTCCATTCCTTCCTCTCTTCCTGCCTTCCAACAATTATAATTTTATTGCCCCTAATTAGGGTGGCAATATTTAATGGTTTTCCTGTTCCTTGATCACACATGTACTCAGCAGGACGTGAAGAAATTCATAGTGATCTTTATCGTGACTTATTAGACTCTTGATACAAACGAGTATCCTGCTCATGTACTATTGGTTGGAATATGACCCCAGAGTTCTATCTAGGGATTCTATTGAACTTTTATTAACACAATAAACTTCAAACTACAATATTAAACAAACCAATGTAAGCCTAAGAGAATATACAACGCCCATTTTAGACTAGAACACAATCACCCAAGTCATTTCTCCAAAATTTTCAAGTTCCCCCAACTCAAAGATCCAAAAACACTAAAATTTCAATAAGGCAAAAGAAATACAACACCTTTAAGAAAATACTCAAACTAAACATAATAGAATTCTTAATTATGTTTTTTTGCAACACTCTAGACTCTAAACAAACAACACTTCTCTCATTTAACGCTCTAGCAACTAAAATATGTTTTAACTACTACTCTTACTCTCGAATGTAATGCACAACACTTCTTTGGAAGAAAACCTTGCTCTATGTATCAGCAAGATTGCCCTTCCTACTTTCACTCTACTTAAAAACTTGT
>JAKWJA010001299.1:0-10026 GCA_027704765.1 Solanum habrochaites
GAAGGTCCTTTTTAAATAAAAAGTATAAATTATCAGAATCACATAGTGTAACATCTAAATTATATCATATTTCTACTAATTTTTAATTTACAAATCCCTTATAAAATGAGGTAATTGTATACTTACCTATCATTCTGATACGTTATATGTGATACATTCTAAACAACTTTTTGTTGAGCTTAAAAAAGGAACAAATCAGATAAAATTTATTTTTACTTATTTTAATTTTCTTAATTAATGCGCCTAAATATATTTTTATTTATTTTAATCTCCTTGATTAACGCCTAACTGATTCTTATCAGTCCATATCCCAATACGTAACAAATTCACAAATATTAAATTTCTAATTTACATCTTCTTCATTGAACAACCATTAATGTAAAAAAAAAAGTGATAATCTTAGAAAATTCGAAAAAATTATTGATCAAAAAGATAAATATCAATTTTATTGAGATGTTCAAAAAAGTGGGTGAACGAGGTGAGTTATGAAGGTTACAAAATTAATGAAATCTCTAATTTCTTCTCGTTGTGCTTGGTATATTTGTATTTTGTCCATTCAAAATTAATAAGATTTAAGATAAATATTTTCATCTTACCGAGTCATTCAGCAGTCTAAAAAACTGAGATTAGATATGAATGATATCAAAGTGAAAGTGAAGCAAATGTATAAGGATAAAACAATTTTAATGAGTGTAATGGCAAAATACAAAATAAAGCATAATTTTAATTTTTGAATTAAAAGATCTGACAAAAAAGGTTTGTGATATTGCAGTATTGTGTTGTGTATCAAATCATCTGCTACATTATGTGTTTTAGGTTTATGCATTATATTTTTTGTATCTTATATATTTTTTGCTTATTGGGTGTGTATTTGATTGCCTGTGTGTTTGTACATTTATCAGTGCAGGTTGTAAGTTTAAAAATTATAGTGATTTTGTTTGTGATAATGATTTGTATATGAATAGATTCGTAAGTTAAATTATATGTTGCAAGTTGATAATTACATATCTTTTATGCACACATTCTATAATCACAGAAGCTTTTTCTTGTACGGGTTGAATTTGTGTATGATTTTCTTTGATGTGTTTTGAAAAATATATCAGATACTTTCATTAAGATGTAAATTATCATTTATAGGGGATGTCCGTAGTATTTAATCTTATATGATTATGTTCAATTTCTCTATTTATAGACACAATATTAAGTGCATACAATATAAATGGGTATGTATCTTGTTGTTTTTGTTTGGTCTTCTGGTAAATATTTATGTTGTATCATGAGTTCGTGCATTTTAAGGTATTTGATTGTAATTGCAATTATGTATTGGTCATTCAGGTCTAGCTATGTTGGAAAAAAAGAAAAAATTTGGGGTTGGGGGGGGGGGGGTTGCCAACCAAAATACAACGGCTGCCTTGGACGGTCAAGGAGTAAGAATGTTGAACCCGAAGTAAGGATGGCAAACATCTGATTGTAATAGGTGTGGTTGTGGGTTGCCAATTTTGACCGGGTTGCGTTGGGTTGCTCCTTTTTAGGACTACTATTAGATTAAATACGTATTTTAAACTTTAAAATTTTTAGTCGACTTTGCCTTTGAAAATTATATAGTTTTTCTTAGTTCCTACTTTATAGCTAGCTTGATCGGGGGTGTGTGTTTGGAAAATATTTAAAATTATTAACGAAGTTCAAATGTTTCAAAGTTAACTGATTTTACTTACACTTTCCTTAAAATTATTTAAATCGAAGCCTATTTATTCTAATTTTCTTTCATTCTACCACTTGAATTAGAGTTTTTCTGTCATTCATAGCCATCTCTCCGTCAATTCCTATCCACTTTTAATTGCAATTTTTAGCCATTCCGGATCTAACTCATCTAATTTCAAGAAATCAGCTTTTGATCTCATCCTCTATTTAATTTAATAAATCCAGAGCGAATCCTACCCCTCCTCTCTATCTAAAAACCGACGGTGTGATTAAACTCCCATTCTCTTCTTCAACACAAAAGACCTAAAACTAAATATTGTCACTCTCTTCCTCCCCCCTCTCCAAGCCGACTCTCTCTCTCTCTTTCCCCCCCCCTCTCCAAGCGTCTCTCCTCTTTCCCGTTCCTCTCCTCTTACAGGCAGCAGCGCCGGCGACCACCACCGAATACGCACAGCAATCCGGCGACAACCACATCCGCTGCAAAACAAACAACTCACCCAGCAGCGACCGGGGCCGCGAAACCAGGAGCATCATCACATCTTCTTACGCAGCAGCGACTCCGGCGAAACCCGCCTCCATGGCGAGCATCAAGCAGGCGGCGCCACTCCTCCTCCTCCCTCTCCCCCGTTATTCTCTCACGTCTCCTCTCCCTCGTCTCGTCTCCTCTTCTCCTTCGCCTCTTTTCTTTCCCTTTTTCTTCTTGCAGGAGCAGTCCACCAACAGTGGACAAGCATCTCCGACAAACGCCATCCGAGCATCCACTATCTGCCTGACAGCAGGCTATGTCTATACGCCGGACGAGCAGCAGCACAGTACGTACAACATTATTCCGCCAGCAGCTTGAACGCCATCTCTCAACTTGTACTCGTTGATTTTTTAAAGCTTGGCTCATCAATACGGATCTTCACGATCCGTCTAGGTTAGTTTTCCTGTTATTTTAGTTTTCATTATAGATATTTAATTTGCCTAATGTATGCATGTTTTAGATAGATTTTGCTTGAGCTGAGTAACTCATTATGAGTTGCTTTGTGACCTTTGGACTGTTCTTGTTGATTTTCCTTAAGAATTTGCAAGTCCATGTGTTTTAGCCATTTAAAACAATATTGTATAATATACAGTTCATGTCAGTCGCTAAATGTGATTTGGGTATGACATGTACTTGTATATTGTTTCACTTTGATATTTTGTTATATAAGGTCCTTGTAATTTTTTAATAGTAGTTTTCAGATTTCTTATATCTTTTTTTAAACATTATTTCATTTTAATTGATTATTTTTAGTTTACCTGATTGACTTCACATCTATTCTTGGTTTGTTAGATTTTGGAAGTGATTTTAACTTAAGGGTAAAAAGGATTGTACTGGATTTTAACTCTCTACTAGTTAGGAACATGATTTCATTGATTCTAGTTGTCCTTTACATAACTATTGCTCCATAGTCATTGATTTCCTTACTTGTTTGTATTTGGTATGAATTATTTTTTTTTTTTTTTTTTTTTTTTTAAAATTTTCTGATTTGGCTCTTCTTTTAATAAGAAATGGGATATTGATTGATTCCTTAAAAATATTTCTTTTCCTTATTTGTTTCCCAACCCCCTCCTCTACTATATAATAAGACCCCTCCCTTCATTTAAAAGACTTCACAACATTTTTACTCTCAATCAAAAAAAACCTCTCACAGCATCTCCCGTCTCTCATTTTGTTCTCTTGTCTACTTAACAAAACATTAATACCCGGTATTATTCAAGGTTTCTCTATTGCTTCTTTACGTTGTTCAGTAAAAGGTGAAGCAATCCGTTTGGCTTAACGGGTTAGCATTCTTAACATTCCCAACTCTTTTTACATTCACAAATTTGGTAAGCTATTGTTTTGTATGTAGAATTCTTCATTGAACGCTTGCAATCTTGTCTCACTAACTAACCAAGTGTGGATTACTTGTGTGTTTATTTAATTATTTGACAGGTTTCATATTGAAGTTCAGTTGAAGATTTACCATGAAGTCGAATTTATTTCTTTTTGTTTTTGAATGTGTATATATCTATATATTTTATATTTTTTTCGCTATTTTATTCCTTCGAATGTTGTAACACTTGTAACCTAAAGATCATCTAATAAATTTTATTTGGGGGTCGTCTAGGGAGGGGGATATTATATGCTTATTTTTTGTCGGTATATTTTTTAGAATCATTCCTATAGGTTTGCTTTATCACCTATATTATTGTTTGTAGTTTTATAAACCAATCAACTTGTTTTGATGGTTTTGTTAATAAGTCTAAAATGTAACTAGATTCAGTTATTTTTTTAATGTAAAAGAAAATCTCATAATTTAGTAGGCTGGATTAGGTGTATATACAATGTTATCATTTAGCATCATCTTGTCATACATAGAACCTATCTCAGTTTGATTTTTGTCATAACATTAAATTACAAATTATGCATATATGTGTTACTTTTTTTTAAACACCCTAGAAATCATGTCTGAGGCTTGTGAAAATAAACTCTAACATTCCTAAAATAAGCTTTTCTTCCTGCATTCCTTGCCATATTTTCTTAGATTTTAATGATATAATCATTTTCATGCATTATAAAAACAAATCTTTGGCTTCGTCTTAAAACCTTTGCATTATAACATTTACCCACCTTAATGTTCACTACTTTTAGTACTTACAAAGTTTTTTCAACATATTTTTAAAAAGGTCTCTTTCAAAATTTGGATTGACTACGACATTATTTTTTTTTTTTTAGCACTATCCCTCACCATCGTTAGTGGGAAAGTCAAAGGAACTACGAGGTCTAGTTTCAATTTTAAACCCGACCGTCCCTCGGAATACCACCTACCCATGGATTTCAAAAGAAATTAATGTGGCATTTATTGTTATGTTTTGTGCCTACGTGTGAACTAAATCTTTATCATTTTTCAAAACATAATTTTTTAAAATTAAACCCGACCTCAACTCAAATTGTTTCATGGTGGAGGAGCACGATCAACATATCGTGGCATCATCCCTATAAAGAAACAAACATTTTTTAATAATATAAAACTCTTTCAAATTCACAACTTATCAATTTTTAACTTTACTTTTTCGCATACTAATTGCTAATTTTTGCCAAACTCGTCTATAACATAGGCCTCATATGCTTAAATAAAAAAGAAAATTTGAATTATTTATTGTCATCACCCTAGCCTTGCATGCTTCAATTAATAGATATTAATTGTTTTTATATTTGTTATCACTTAGGTAAGATTAAATAATTAATGAAATTAAAAAACGACCTTGATTGCTACTTGTACCACCCCACATAATGCATGAGAATGCGGCTGGGACCCACTTGTGGACCTCGAGGGGGGATGCCAACAAAAAGCACCTTCCCCTCGAGGTATTTGAACCCTTACCCTAATCCTGGCCCTTTACCTTAGTTAGACTTAGTTAGGTTTATAGGTGCCACTAACGCCGCCTTAATTCGTTAGTGGTGGCGACTCCAAAACAACAAAACCCCCGAAAGATGTGTAGTCGTGCACCAAACCCCGTTTCTGCGAAAATGGGCTCTACATAATTGGGCGACTCTGCTGGGGGATATTAGGTCTTACCATTCGTGTTAATTGCTTGATTTTATGTGGGGGTTTTACTTTTATTTTGTCATTTTGTTAAAGTGCCTTACCATGTTTAAGCTTATTTTGTTGCCTTATTTACTGTTTCTCTCCATGTTCATCCCTTATCCCCTTTTTCCCCTAATTGTTATTGCAATGTTTTAATAACCTCTTCCCCTTTTCTTATTTGCTTAATTACATGTTGATAATCATACCCTCTTTCCTTATTTGCGTAGTTTTTTTTATATCCTTTCTATGTTTTTAAATTCCTTTATTTATGCTGAATTATTATTTAGTTTCTGTTTATTATAAACTGTTCCTATATGTTTACCGAGTTTTCCCAATTTAAAAATGCTAAATTTTAACCGCTGCTTTGATATTGGCATCCCTCCCGCTCATACTTCCCCCAATTGGGACCCCTCTTCCGTTTTTTAGTTTGTTCTCGTGATGTTGTGCCCCTGTTGCACCTCTCACAACTACTCCATCTATTCATAATACCATTATAGAGAGTCGGCGTATGCGTGGACGAGTGGAATAGTTTTACGACCGCGAAGAGCCACGAGCCTCTCGCATAGAAATCCCTTTCAAGTCCTGGTCAAGCCACTCTTAGACTGCCTGTTAAGTCATACATGTTGCTAAGCCCTAGGAGGGTTTGACCCTTGGTGTCAATCCACGTAATTAGAAGTAGCCACCCTCCCTCTTCTACTGGCCCCAACACCCGTAGAGACAAATCGCATCTTTAGTGTAACGTGATCCATAATAATTCAATCAAGCCAACATTGCCAAAATGGAGTTTAGAAGTTGTTTGTTACGTTGTTTGCAGAGTCATGGCTTACCCTCACGTTTTTCCCACACGCAAATGGTGGTCGAAAGTTAATTCCCCATTTTGAAGACTTGGTGAAAGAATATTCAAAAAAACCGATAGTTATAAAGCAAATGATTGTTAGGAAGCGGCCTCCCTGCTTTGATCTCCGTAGAGTCATATCGTCACTTATCAAGGCATTGTTGAAATTCTGGACACTGAGAGTTATCTTCAAGTTCAGATTTTGAGCTAAACCCCAACAAAGAAGAAGTTGGAGATTCATGGTCTCGCATACAAAGAGTTGGAACTGATTTTCCACACAATCCCAGTCCAAGATCTTTTTCTGGAAGCAAATGGGCCATGTGTCATAAATCGGAAATCCTACTTTGTCGAAAGAATGTGTTGGATTTCTTTAGAGTTCTTATATTCACGCTTTGGGATGAGGAGGTCATCAAACTTTCATAGGGAATTTGCTTGCTCTTCTGCAAAATGGAAAGGTAGATCGTCTTAATAATGCATCGCTGTTCGCCCTATGGAGGCTCATTTTTTTTTTCCTAGAGAAGGAGAAAGATCCACACCCCGCTTTAATGTTATGTGGTTCGTATGTTTGCTCGATGGGGAAACAAACCTGGTCCCTCATGATACTTGCAGAAATTCTAAGAGCCTTTACTGCATTCACCACAGAAAAAGATACTTTGGGGTGCAAACTTTCCTGCTGCAACTTTGGGGCCGTCGAACATTTCTACTCAAAGACTCATAAAGTAGACACTTGTTAAGGGAACTGGGGAACAAAATTAATCAACCATCCCCTAAGGCTGAAACATTTATCTCCCCTGTGGGAATAAAGAAGACTGGTTTTTTGTTCAATACCTAAAGGTCGCTCAGCCGTTGAAATCCAATGGAAGTATTATTGGTTGAAGCCACGACGTGCCATCATAAGAGGAAATTAACTTTACTTCATTGGCTTATCGGTTTGAATGTGTGCAACCATATGCAAACCACTTCAGCCTTCGACAATTCGGACAGATCCAAATGATCCATCTGCTATCCCACATAGCCCCTACGGATATGATTTTGGGTCAGAATACCGCAAGTGAACACTATAACCGAAGATGAAGAATGTGTAACTATGCCGATTTTTCAAAGAGCACACGACCTTCTTCTGCACACCTGAAGTATTATGTAGGGCCTTCTGAGGATCGAACATAGAGATTTAAGTGAAGGAGGTCTTTCCTGGATTTGGCGGATGAACAAGAGAAGATGGGCTCGCAAACCTACTCAACAACACCGATTATGACATAACCCCAGAAATGAGAAGCATATTGTGCCTAACTTTGGCAGAAACAACATGATTAAAGTTTTTTGTTTTTTTTTTTTTCTTCCTCTCTTTTTCCCAAATGTTATCCTATCCCTAGCCCTTTAGTTATCTTTTATGGATGTAATAAATAGAAATTATTTAATAATTGAAAGTTGGTTTTATTATTTCTAACTCTAAAACGCCAAGTTGGCAAACAAGGCTTGATTAATTATTATACCTCACTTATGTGTCGCTTAGGCCTAACCTCTGGCTCAATGAGGTTCCGTGCATTTAAGGCGTTTATCTCAAACACGTGTTGATATTATGATATTATCTTAACCCCTAACTCTTTTCTTTTGATTCATTTGTGTTTTTCCCTCCCCATTTCCCAAGGTTGATCTGCCTTCATCTTGGCACATACACGATCAAAAGGTGACCCCCCCTTCCTCCTTCTCTCAAGAGCAAGCTCCAAAGACCAAGGTAAAAATGGTTGCGACAACAGCACCACTGAAAGGGTAGAATCTTCTGAGGGGAGGACAACTTCAAAAGATCTTGTCCTAAAAAGACTTGAGCGTAGATGTCGGACTTGGAAGAAGAGGTAGCTCACATGCTTGATTTGGCCAAGTTCTTCTCTCTTTAGAACTCAATTTTGGAAACATAGACAATCCTCGCTAACCAAACGCCCCGCCAAACATCCTCCAATCCATATATCCCCATCTGAGCCCAATTCGTCCAAATACCTTTCACCACCCCACGCTCAAAATACCCAAGTTCCATTTCACCACTAGTCCTTACCAACATACCAAACCAATCTCCCAGACAACAACCCCCCACACAATATCCCATATACTTCGTGTCCACACAATCACAATCCGATATACGTTGAAACTGCCCTCTGACGCATACCTCCATGAATCAGAAGTCCCTCATAAAGAATCCTAATAAAACCCTGAGCTGAGAGATTAGACAACTTTGACCAACAGGGTAAACAACCTGTAAGTGGAACCAAGAAGTTGGGAGGATTGGCTATTGAGGATCTGTGCATTGCATCCCAGGTGGAACTGCCCGAAGGATCAAGCTTCCGAAATTTTGAGACATTCAATGGCATTTGGGAATCCCAAAGCCCCACCGTCGATGTATTGTGACAAAACTTGTAGGGGGTGGGAGAGATGAGAGGATACGCATGAAGTTGTTCATGATGGAGTCTTACTGGGGAGGCCCTATCATGGTACACTTGAGCACGACCCGTAAATGGACAAAATGGGGTTTGATTGGCAAACTGACTTCATTGATAGGTTTGGTTTCATAGATTGGAAAAATGCGCCTGATTGGTTTACATTCAGAAACCTAAAGAAGAACCGAGTGAATCCCTCAGAGAATATGCCATAAGATGGAGGTCTGAGGCCGGCAGGTCCATAGACCCCAATGGAAAGAAATCTCAAATGAAAGACTATTTCATCCTTGCCCAAGAACCACAATACTATGACCGAAGATGCTGGTGGCTTGAAGAGTTTTCCTCTGAAATCATCAAACTAGTTCGAAAGAAATTGAAGAAGGCTAAAAAATGGACTATCATCAACTTGGAGGCTTTACAAGCAACAACAAGGCTCTGCAATCTTGGTGGAATGACAGAGAGTCGAAAGAAAACAGTTCTGTATGATGGCTCATGAACAGGACCCCTTTGAGCAACAATAAACAACCCACCAACCAGCCCCCATACCCTCACACCCATATACCCCTCCACAACCCCATACCCTCAAACATCCTCAGCTCCACTCCCCTATATCTCCCCACCCATGCCAATAATATTAACCACAACGCTCCTCCTCATACTTTGCATTGCCTCATATCCTGTCTATAATGGTTCAACCCACACACTTCCAACTCCACCCACCTACTCAAACAACAACACCAAATTACCGAAATAGACCTTCCTATTAAGAAGACCTAACAAAAACCGATACCCCTTTTGGCTGAACCCATGCACAACTTATATAGACCTGAAACAGGCTGGTATTTCTCTCCAATTCTTCATTATACCTGTGGATGTTCGGCGAAATGGTACGACCTACAGGTCCTTCTGCGCCTACCCATTCTGGATGAAGGGGCCCACACCACCGTGAAGTTTCAGAGCCCTTAAGGATAAGGTTCAAATGTGATTGATACAAAAACCATCCACTGAAGGATCCTACACCGAATGTTGCGAATAATCCTCTCCCTCTCCCTAACCATCAAGTCAACATGGTGGAAGCCTGGTGATGTCGGGATTGGAAGAATCTATCTGGGCCGTCGAAACAATAAGCAGCCATTTCTAACCACTACCAAAGCACCACGATCGTGCATAGTACTCGCCCCATTTGAAGTAAAGTTGCTGCACCCAGACCGCCGTTCGCTGTCTATAGGCATCCTCCCCAATACAATGTGGCACACATGCTGTACCTTGGGATTACAACAAAAGAGAAAACACAATTGGAGTAGACTATGTTTGGCAACAGGGGTCACACCAGATCTTGGAAAGAATTTACACTTCTGAAATTTGGTCCATGGGAAGTTCCTAGCAAATCTAAAGCACACCAGCGTTAGATCTGAGATCAAAGTATTTGGAAAAAGGTTAAAGCTAAGAATACTCTGCATTGAGC
>JAKWJA010001300.1:0-39842 GCA_027704765.1 Solanum habrochaites
CTATTGTACATGTCTTATAAAATGTATTATGAGTGTGTTTACTAAATTTTCTTATTGGTATTCTAAAAAAAGTGAATTGTGCAATACTTATAAAATGAGTACTATTCCTGAATAAAACATTTACTATATGTGTTTTAGATTACTGTTTATTTGTATCACACTAAGAATGCGAGTGATTTTTTGCAATATGTATTAAATGAATTGTTGCATGTATTACTAAGTGTCTTACCTAATAATTTTAGCTGATATCATTAAAAAGGGGAGTTGTTTTGCAATATGTACTATAATGTAGGATGTATTGTTCAATGAATTCTAATATACTTTTTAATACAATTATATAAACATATCTATAACTTTAATACAAATGTGATATAAATTTTCGTACACTTCTCCTTTTCGAGCTTTTACTAATATTTCCTAAATCATTCTCAAATTTAACCAAACCCTCTTAAAGTTGAGGTATAAATTCAAAACAATATTTTTAACTATTTGTAGGAACTGACTATCTATACTAATCGCAAACGATAAACCAGTCAATGATTCGTATAATAAATTAAAATTGTATCAATAATTAATTAAATAAGTAATCTAATTGTAACAAATGAAGAAACATAGCAAACTGTCAAATGAATTAAACTTGAATAAAAAATGTATTACATACATTTTAAAATTGCATTAGAAGAGAAAATTAACAATAAATTAAAAATTTAACTAAGGAAAGACAAGAATATAATCTATAGAGAGAATTAAACTTGTATTATGCATAAATAAAACATGTATCATATGTGTCTTATAAATTATTTTAGTTTGTATCACCAAGAGCATAGTGATGTTTGCAATATATTTACAATGTATTTGTGCAGATTCCTTAAATGTATTACAAGTGTGTTACTTAAATTATTTTGGTTGATATCACGAAAAAAAGGAGGGAAGTTTGTATTATGTATTATAAATGCATTGTTCTTAAATTTAATAAAATTTTAGTGCAATTATTACATATGTAATACAACTTCAATTCAATCGCGATACCGTTCCATAAACTTAACCTTTTTCGATTTTCAATCTAATATTTCTCCTAAAGTCAAGTTATACACTAACCCAACCCTTAAAATTTGTGGTATAAACTCCAAATGCATTTTCTATTACTTTGTAAATAATCTATCCAACACTAAGCACAAATTCGTCAATTCCAGTAATTGTTCAAAATTTTGAATCTGTTACAATGACCATCAATATTGAACTCTTGTTTCTATACTTTTAAAGATTTGAAATTTCTATTTGAGAACATGATATTGTACATTTTTTGATTTTTCAATTTCTTCTCGTCGCGTTTTTTAATATAAATTTGTGAATATTTTCCAATAATTCTTGATGCTGAAAAAATGTAATTTGATATTTTTATAGATGCTTGTACATGTTGAGAGCGATATCTTCACTTGTTCCCATTGAACATTTTGCGTTCAATGTGTGCTTTTTTGAGATTTGAAGGAGGTGTTATTGGTCGTATCCCGAACTGTTTCTTTTCTTCTAAAGAACTTAAATGACTTTTCTTTGTCCATAGAAAAGTTGCCAATTTTGGGGAGCTATCGCCCTTTTGAATTCTCTATATTCGTCGCATAGAGAAATATGATGTTCTTGAATAAATCTTATAGACCTTCATCCATAGAAATATTATTAGTTTTTTTAAAAAAAGCAGACCTGTCTTGATTGTTAGATATTTGTTTTACAGTATTTGTTTTATTTAGTCAAATAAAAGTTGTCTAAATGGAGTCAATATGTATCATGACTTTTAGTCTGAAGTTACAACAGCTTTTAGTGTCCAGTTACATGAATATTTGTTAGGGATATTTTTTTAGCTATTTCCGTTAGGTGTACACCCTTAAGATAGCCTTTATGTGATAATTTAAACTGTGAGAAAATTTCTAATTCCCTTTCACTTGCTTTTCTTTCACCGATATATACACAATTAATTATTCATCTGTGGTACCCAAAGAGCTTGAATTACATAAATAGCAGCAGCTAGCATTCAGACTATCCTTCCTCCTCATAAACTTTGTACAACCAGCTATTCGCTCTTCGATGGTCACTCTGATCATTCGAGCATACATTGGCTCATGGAGAACTTCTTGATGTCCAACCGAGTATGGCCTGTTGTTGAATCTGGAGTAGCAAAACCAGAGATAGGAGTTACGGAATCTTAGAAAACCAATTGGAAGTCTTAAAATTTAAAGATCTTAAGGCCTAAAATTAATCTTTCACATGCTATCGATCGTTCCATTTTTATAGAGACTATTTCTTTGCAAGAAACCTCCAGAAAATTTGGGACTCCTGGAAGAAGAAGTATCAAGGCAATGTTGGAAGGCAAAAAGGGTACAACTCCAAGGACCCCGAACTGAATTTTGAGACTTTGCATTGAAGTCATGAGAGCAGTTGCAGATTTCATGTCAAGAACTATGGCAATTGCAAGGAAGATGAGAATCCATAAGGGAAAATCAGGATGTCACCATTATGATAACTCCTTAGATCAATGAAACAAAAATTTGAATTTTTTGTCTGCTCTATCACGAATCGAAAGGATATGATGAACTCTACATTGGATGAATTGCAAAAGTCTTTTGTTAGTTCATGATTCAAAATCAATCACCAGACAACCAAGATCACGCTCTGCAAGCACCCACAGATCATCCCTTCTAAAACAAGTGGAGGTCGAGGTAGAGGCATGTCGGAGTAGGGGAGAGGAAGCTATAGTCGTGGGTAATCAACATACCATCACAGAATATGATATGTTTCAAACACAGAGGAAGGGGACGTGAAGGACATGATTCAACAACTCAAAACCAAAGTCAGTAGACAAAACAAGTTTTGATTGCTATCGTGCCATAACTATTGTTCTGTATCCAATCAGATTCGCCAAATTTAAATAGACAGAGTGCAGACGTAATCTAACTTTGCAGATGAAGGAAGAAGCAGTTCCTCCTTGGTGTGTATGCAATGAGAAACCTCACAAAATATGTGTTATTTGGACACCGGCTGTAGCAACCACATGTGCGGATACAAAAAGTCATTTTCCTAATGGATTAAAGCTTCCGCAATAACCGGCAGTTTCGGTGATAACTCGGTCGTCTCTGTCATGGGACAAGGCATGTCACTTTACATGAGAAAGAACTCTTTTTCACAACAAGTTCTAATGGTGTTTTATCTTCCAGATTTAAAGACCATTTACTTATTATTGGTCACTACAAGAAAAGGGCTATGAGATATCCATTGAAAATGGATATGTCGACTTGGATGATTCAAGGCTGGGTTTTGAATTGCTCAATTATCATGACAACAAATCGTATGTTTCCACTTCAAGTTCGAGTTTCATATCTTCCTTTTCTCCTCTCGGCCAACGTAACAGATACATCCGTGTATGGCATTTTTCCGTTATGGCCTCTTGATCTTTGGTTTTCTTAAGCACTTTGTGGCAACGAAAGAAATATGGTCAGTGGCCTCCCTCAAATTGCAATCTCCCTTCTCCAGTATGTGAGGAATGTGCATGGCAATCAGCAACGTATCAATTTCCTAAGGGAAACTCATGGAGGCCAAAACGTGTTGAGCTGGTGCATTCCTGATTTTGCATCCCAATTATCATCTTCAAATGGAGGTAAAAGATACATAATTACCTTCATTGATGATTTTAGTCTGAAGACATGGGTCAATATTTTTTTGGGCGGTCAAATCTGATGCTTTTGAAGCTTTCAAACGTTTAAAAAAATTCTGGTGGAGAAAAAGCCAGAAAGCCAATCAAGGTACTTTGCACAGATCTAGCAAGGAATCTATTCCCAAGAATTTGATTTTTGAAAGCAATGCATTAAAAGGGCAATTTACAGCAGCCTATACGCCCAATACAAATTGTGTCTGTGAGCGCCAAAAATCTACTATAATGAATATGGTGCGCAGTCTCTTAACAAGAAGCAAGTGGTTTCCAAAAGCTTTCTTTCTGAAGTCTGTTACAACTGAGCTTCAGATTTTGAATAGAATCCAAATTCTCTGTTACAATTGACACTCCGTAGGAAACTTTATAACGGGTCCGAAGCCTATTGTTCATCATTCAGCAGAATTTTCGGTGCTTTTATTATTCCCGTATTCCAATCAAACAAGTACAAATCTTGTAATGACAAAGGTGGAGAAATGCTTTTTCCTGGGTGGTTATTGATTGTTATAAAATTCTTACAAACTACATAATCCTATCCCCACGAAAATTTTCATTAATCGAAACGTAATATTTCCACGAAGAAAATTTCTGGACATGGAGTGAAATCTGGTTCTCAACAACAAATTCCAGCAGACTTGATGGCAAGATGATTGCTGAAATCAACATAATACTGTTGCAGTGCAGCAACCAATGAACTGCTCAAGATGAAAAGTAGTGACTCAGTATCAAGCGGCAGTTGCAAGAAACCAAGAAGAGAAAAAGCACTTGGAGATGATTTTAAAGTAACGGGAATTGGTCAATCTGAGATCCACTTTCATTTTGCTCTTTTTGTCAGATGTGATAATGTTACCTTGAAGTACAGGAAAGCAATCAAAATGAGAAAAGCTATGGATGAAGAGCTTGAAGTCTATTGATAAATCACACATGGAAGCTGACTTGACTTCCGAAAGTCAAAAAACATCTATGTGAAGTGTATTTTCAGTAACCAAGTTTGAAAGAAAATGGTGAGGTGCAGTATAAGCTCGCTGGGTGGCAAAAAGGTTACGATAAAGAATTCGTGTAGATTTATGACGAAAGTGTTCGCTCCAGTCCAAGACATGATACAATGAGATTATTGATTTCATGGCACGACCACAAATTCGTGGCCCATTTTTTCCCAGTGGATGTCACGTAAGCTTTGCCTTGCACGAGACTGAAAGAACAGTTATTAATCACATCGAACAACATCCTGGTTATGTTAAAATGTTGGAGATGAATTCAAAGTGTATCATCTAAAAACGGATTTATTTATTAATTAGAATTAAACAAGCCCCACGAGCTTGGTATAGTCCATTGAAGCCTATTTTTTGAAGGAATTTTTTCTAAATGGCCATATGACATACTCTGTTTTGTTAAAAGTTAAGGAGGAAAATGTCTGTTGTTTTCCTTATATGTAGACGACTTTTTTAATTGGAATGATGCTGCTATGTTTGAAAAATTGAAGCTATCCATGATGCTTGAATTTGATATGTCTGATCTTGAAATGATTCCTATGTTCTTGACCACTTGAAGCTGGTACATCTGCTGCTGGTTTTTTATTTACTTAAAGAATATGTATGCTCGAGAATCTCGTGACAGGTTTGGAATGACTAACTGTAATCTTTACCGAAACTCCAACTGAAGCTGGTCTTCAACTTGGTAAATATCCAGAAGAAGGTAGGAAAGTGGACAGCAGAGTTTTCAACAAATCATGGGATTCTGATGTATTAAAAGACTACTAGAACCTGACATTAGATGTATTCTGTCCATCCTTGTTTGTATGTATAGGAATGCCCTCAGGCGATTTCATCTTGCAGCTGCCAAACGCATTCTCCGTGTACGTGCGGAACAATTGAAAAAATTGCGGAGTGTTTTTACAAGAGAGGAAACAAATCAGAGTTTTTTGGGTTTTACTGATAGTGAAAAATTATGCCCGAGACAAAGCAGGACAGAGGAATACTTCGTGATAATGTGTTCCATGTTGGTTCTGGAGCTGTTGCTTTGGCCTTTGAAAAAGCAATCTATGTCACTTTATCAACCACTGAGGCAGAATTGTAGCTGCTACAGCTTTTGCCTGTCAAGCTATATGTATAATGATACTTGAGGAGCTGGCAGTTCGAAAAAGGACCAACTGCAATTTATTGTGACAACACATCAACGACAAACTCTCCAAAAATCCCGTGTGTTCATGGCAGGAGCAAACACACTAGATGTTTAGGTTTCATTTCTTAAGGGATCTTACAACAGATGAAATCATTGAAGTTCCTACTGTAAGATGAGAATCAAAATTGCTGATATATACACGCCTTGAAATTATGCCATTCCAGAAACTCAGGATGTTGCTTGGTGTTTTTTGTACTATTTCAATTAAACCGACGCATTCAGTTTAAGGGAGTGATTGTTATATATTTGTTTTACAATTTTTTTTTTATTTAGTCAAATAAAGTAGTTTTAATGGAGTCAATATTTATCCTGATCTTACCTAGAACTTACACATCTTTTAGTGGGCGTTTTAACATGATATTTGTTAGCCTATTTTTTTAGCTATTTCAGTTTGTGTACAGCTCTATACGAGAGCCTTTTGTTGACCAATAAACTGTTAGTGGACTGGGGAAGGAATTTATTCCCTTTTCGTGTGTCGGTGGTGTTTTGACTGTTCGGGGGTTAGGGGGGCAGACAGGTGTTTTTTTCATCATTGATTTCGTTCAAGCGGCGTGTGGGTCCGGTGTCGGTTGGTGTTCTTCAGTTTGATCACTCCATCACTTTATTCCGTGATATAAATAAGATAAATTTATACAAAATATTTGACAATATTAAAAATTCTTAAGAAACAGGAACTTTTTTGATTGGAGAATGTAAAAACTCTTTAAAGCTGAGAAGTCTGACTTGGTTCTCCTTCTCCCGAATTCCTCCATAGCTTGAGAAATTTCTGACTTTTAACTTTAACGCTGCCAGAGATCATTTGAAGTTAGCTTTAAACTTTTGATAATACTTGAAATGTTAAAAATTAATTGCATACTTCTAGTGATGTTTGAAGAATTTTTTGAACCCATCCTCAAAATTTTAAGTCCTATTTATTCTATTTATATGTCTTGGAGTAATAATTGGTGTAGAGTTTTGGAGTTCCTCTCATAATTTTATCCTAATTTTAATTCGAAATCTGACTTTCTTCGTGTTTATTGGCGTCGAATTTTTTGAAGACCCCCTCAAAAATTCCTTTTGTCCAGTAACACCAAACGTATCTTAAGTTTTTGACGTGTTTTGGAGAGATCCTCTTCTTGAGAATTTTTGTGTCCCTCTCAAAAATTCTGTCCCAGTTTCTTTTGTAAATAAAAATAGAAATTTTACGGGCTATATGGTTGAACCCTTGTGGCGCCTACGTATCATGTCGAAGTAGAAATCAGGTCCAACGTAGTTCCCCTCTCGAGGATTAAGAAAAATATGAATTTTTGATAAGAAAATGACAATAACGGACATAGGCCGCCTACTATCTCATTCTTGAGAATTCAGGTTGAACGTAGTTTAAATAAAAAAGATAATTTCCTAATTATAAAACATAAGATGATTACAAGAAATGATGTGATCTCAAGAAAGAAAATAAATGAAACTCCATCTCAACTCCTATGCTCTTGATAGCTCTCGTAGATTCTTTGAGAACGAATGTCGACAGCTCCAACCCACCCTGACGTCATCAAGATAAACGTGTTTATTTATTGCCTAAGTAGTGTTGAGTTCTCTTTTCTGAGCTTTTGTAAGAGAGAACTTTATTCTAGTCCTCTTGGAACAATAATACTTTTATGTTGTTTATCTATATTTTGATTTATCATAATTCCTCGAGTTGTTTTCATGCTTTGTCAATGTATTCCAAATCAAAGATCTCCTCATCATAAAAAAACCTCGTAAGAACACATCGTCATCTACCTCTTTTGTTTTCATGGTCAGCTTGTGACAATGCATGATAAACTGACAACTTTAAAATTATTTTTTACTAAAACAAAATAATTAAAACAATGGCAATAAATTTTCACAAATATAAGATACTTTCATTGAAAACAGGAAATACAAACTTTGGCCATTTTTCCTTATTAAAAATATTATGAGGAAAATTAAAAAATGACATAAAATTCATCTTTGTATATCAAGATGAACGAGAATTCAAGAGCGGCGTGGAAGACGAATTAAGAAATTGTTCCATTGGCTTGGCGTCTAGTATGCTTGATGTATCCATCAATTCATCCAACATGACATTCCCTTCTTCAAGAAGATACCTAGTTCCCTCTTTGAGACTTTCATCATTGACATATTCTTCAACCAGAAAAGACTGATACAAATGCGGCTAAGGCTTTGGTGATACATGACTGACCTCCTTCTTGCTCTGATCCTCTTTTGGCTACAAAGCAAAATGTTGACGTAGTTCGATGACCAAAAATTCGGATTTCTCAATTATGCTTAGAGAAGCTAGAACTTTCCCAAGATTATTTGGATTGGTTGGGATTACTGTTTTAGCCACACAACAATTTCTTAGACCTCGACCATGTTAATTGTAAACTCTTCATAATTTGGCAGTGAATATGTATTGACATTGGGTATGGATTGTTTTAAAAAAGGGTTTACAACTTTTGTTCAATCAAGTCTTGAGTTTTATGCTTCAAGTTGATGCAATCCTCAGTAGTATGTCCCCACCTCTGAATGGTAAGACAATGAAGATCGGCCTTTGTAATATCTGGAATTGACATTGCATTTTTTTGATGATTGTTGTGCATCGGAACCGGATACAATTCAACCTCTCCAAAATTTGACTCCGAGTTTCAACCAAAGCAGTAAAGACTCAAGGTTTGTTTCTTCCCATGTTTTGGACGAATCGATTGTGCTTACTTCCGTAGAGGGTGCTCAGTACTTGAGATAAAGTGGGAAGGATTTTTTGCAAATAGGTGTCTGTGTTTGGAAATTTGTATATTGTGGAGTTTGGTAGGTATGAGGGACATTTCGGTAATTTTGCAAAGTTACTTTATAATTTGATTGAACATTTGGGAAATATGAGAATGGATCTTGATAATTTGGATAATTTGGTGGTGGGGCTTTGTAATTTAGTTTGTGGGTAGGATTTTTGTGAGCAAATGGTAGGTTTTTGTATGGTAAACATTTTTTTAATAATAAGACAAACGCATCTCTTTAATTTTTTACTTGATTCAAATGAGATAGAGGAAACATCATCTATTTTCCTCCTCAATGGTCTCGAGAATTTAACTTAGAGAGTCATTCAGATGATTTTTCTGGTCCTGAGACCGTCTTCAATAGTTTCACCATTTTTTGGACTATCTGACTGATTTTCACTTCTAAAATGAGAAACATCCCACTTCAATACTCTGGCTCTTGAATGCACACGAAAACTTCAATAGTCTTTTGTCATGAGAGGCCTAACCCTTGCAGTCTCTCTTCTACATACGTAGGCATATTCTCGATAGTTTTCACAAGACTTCTGTTTGATTCTCTCGAAAGAGTATCGCTCACAAATGAGTTCTACGTTATAACCAAATATTTCAATAAAGTCTTTAGACAAAGCATTCCAACTTGGCCACTTCATTATTTCTTGAGAAATATACCATTCAAAAGCTTCTTCTTTTGAGCTTCAACCAAAGAGCCATATTAACAAGTCCTCATTTTTCCAACTCCCATAAATTTGTCGCAATAAGCCTCAATCATAGAAGGATTTTCAACTCACTAAAACGTGTCATTTCGGTATTTTTAAAAACCTTCTGGGAGGTCCAAATTTGATAAATACACACTCTTAAAATCACAACCCCAAAATTGTTTGTGGTGTATTAAAAGTCCTTTATTACACTCATAGCTTCATGTATAATGTTTTGCTCAGCCTTTCCTTTTATGACCTTCCACTCGGTCTCCTCCTTCTCACAATGATCAAGTTCAAAAGGTGAAGTAGAAGAAGTATATAATTCTGGCGATATTGGAAGATGAAATGTTGTTTCTAGAGTTATGGTTTAATAGTAGGTGAGTTTTGGACAATTGGAATAGGAATTTTATTGATGTGGGGAAATTTTTGGACATTGTCAGTATTTGGATTTCGAGGATCGGGTAGTTTTTTATATGAGGAGCTAGCATGATGCAGGTTAAGGGTCGTTAGCTCTATGATGGGGTATTTTGGAATCATATTTGTAGACGAATTGTTTGGAAAATGTCTGGATATTAAATTTGAAGTAGGAAAATGGAGTGGAGGCCCTTCATTGTTTGGAGTAGGAATTGGCAATGAGATCCAGATTTGTCAAATCTCTGGCTTATCCATTTCATCTCTCATCTCAGCAATTTGTTGGAGTAATTGTTCAATAAGCTTGTTCTATCCAGCGATGATAGAGTTATTCACAATGATTTCGGTCAAATCAGTGTTCTCGATATATTCAATCCCCTTTCCTTGGACTTTTGACAAACTTTGGTCAGAGAAGGAATCTTTGGGACCTTTAGACCTTGTGAAGTATGGATGTTTCTGCCATTTTCCTTCAACCAGACAATTTTACGTATCTGACAAGAAAAATAACTCAAAACAAATGTGTTAGTTCATGTCGATGATTAATAATACAATATCACCAATTGTCATGACACACATAAGACAGATTCATTTGAAGATAAACGAGGAGCCCATTATAGAGAAGGTGACTAAATAGACATGAATTTTCTATCCTAATTTGGGAATAGTGATGGTAAAATTTAAACTTGGTGGATCGTGTTAACTTTATAATCTGTAATTACATAGTTTTGATTTCTGATTGAGAGGAAACTTAATTCGTTCTGGAGAGTGAAAATGGAATTTTTCAAATATGCGGACCAAGTTTTCTAAAAGACTACTGCTACGTATCTTCGCGGAAGTTGACCTTTTTGAATCTCTTGTTGCCTGTTGAAGCTGGAGAAATTTAGCATCTTCTTTTTTTTCTATAGGAGAGAGTATGAATTTTTAGATTCGAAATTTTTGAATATTTTTTTTTTGTGGGGGGGGGGGGGGGGGTGGGGGGGGGGGGGGGGGGGGGGGGGGGGTGGTGGGGGGGGGTGGTGGGGGGGGTGGGGATGGGGAACAACCTATGGCTCGAAGCATATTTGGACGTCACTTTTGATACGTGACTTGATATTTATTCTTCGGGGTTCTAAAAATTATTCGAATGGAGTGAGCTACAATATGTTCAAGCATAAAGACAACCATTTTCCCAATAAGCAGTTTAACACATAAAGAATTATTGCACGTTCTAATCAAATATGTGACATTTTTTGTCACGGGTAGGGCCTAATGAATTCAAGAATGTGATAGATAATTGATTCGAGCCATGTATTTGTGATAATTCGAGTTTTTAATTGAATCGAATTCACAATGTAAAAATTAGGCTTGGGTTTCGTCTATCATTATCACGTTGCACAAACATGCTCCGTCGGTCGTTTGTCTGAAACCCATTGGACTAAGGGTGGACTTTCTTAAATGTCGAACAATACCAAGGATCGATCCCCTAGGCATATGCGTGCACGACTTTAACTTAGGGGTGGTATAGGCTCATCTTATGTTTTCGATTATTTGGTTTTCTAAAACAAGGTTTCCAAGTGACACTCGAGCGAGGGAGCTAATGCAGTTCACAAGGAAAAAGATTCGACACCCCGTCATATTGCCAACTTTCCTTAAACTTTTTGAGAATTATTGAAAAGTTTGTGGATGCCAAAGCAACACCTATTCTCTCGTGAACGTGTGAGTAGTATTAACTTTCCAATAAATGGCGAAACATTAACTGAATAACAATTTATAAAGTAGTAACAAATATAAACTTTATGAAAATAATAACAGAAATAGTTTTATCACATAAGCCATAAAAAATCATGCTTATGCATCGATACACCAGCCAACACGTAACATTGCTAAAAACCTTAATAATTAACCTATACCTAAGTCCCTGTTTATGATTAGGAACAATTAAAAATCCGTAAGCCAATCGTCATTTAATTTATGTCGTATTTGATCTATCTTTATAGAAAATCACTTTTGGAAATGTTCGTAAAATTGAAGAAAAAAATACTTAGAAAGAGTCAACCACACTTAATTTATTAAAGAAATTAGATGACAACGTTAATTTAACAAGAACTCTAACCTAATTAATTTTTAAAAATTTTTTTAGAGAAATGGTAATAGTCTTAGTTAGCCTTCAAGAGGTTTTTAAGGTCATTGAAACGCCGCTAATCCGCATTGTTCTATTTCTAACGACTTAAGGTTAACATAATTTTGACTAGTTTTTGGGAAATTATTTGAAACATAGAGAGTAATAATTCTCAATATTTGATTAATATTGAGAAAATAATTAAACAAAGAAACACTTTTTAATTTTTAAGAAAGAGATATTTATTGCAATATTTTTGTTGTAAATTGCCAAGTGATAATTTTTTAAACACAAAGTTAGATTAAGTAGAACTTTATTTGACTCATTTTTTTAAAAAAAAATATTAATTTAAACACATTTACTGACATCTATTAAATTGTTGAAGAATAATAACAAACTTGACCTAAGTCTTCAAAAAAGTAATAGAATTGATCAAATAAATTCTTTTTAAAACATATTAACATAAGTTAAAAAATAATATGGTTCATCTTCTGAGGATCTAATAATTTTAATTTAAAATCAATAAACAAAAAATATAAATCACCAAAATTGAAATACTTAAGATAAAAGAAAGGAATTTGGGGCCCCTCTTTTATGGAATAACTTTGTTTCTGTTTGTACATGGGCTTTGGCCTATGTAACAAGATACGTGTATACAAATTCATTATTTTAGCTTTCCGACCTGGTAACAGTGTGTGCGTCAGCTTCCAATGATCAAAATGCAAGAGAGGTTTGGACTCGATGAGAAAAATTGGAGCCTATTGACTCAACTTGACGTGCTTAATGATAGAAAAGATTCGTACAGTGAAGTCAAAATGAGTGTGCACATGCAAGCAAAAGCAAGGAAAGAGTAATATAAAACAAAATTGAGATAAAAAAATGCGTAATTCCGATTTATAAAAAACAATGTGAACTAATTCAAGAGAATATAATTCCACATAATAATTCCACTAAATCATACAATACAGAGACCATTTGAAACTATCAAACATTCAAGGGCTTTAATTAAGGGCGAGACTAATCATTTCAAGCTAATGAATCACGTGGATGGGCACCAACACTTGCAGATAAACCCAAACTAAAATAAAGCCATGATAACTCAAAGACAAGTATAACAACCAATACCATAATGATAATATTATATATCTACATATCTCCTCTCTCTCCTCTCTCTCTCTATATAATATATATATAATATATATATTATATATATATATGAATAAAAGGAAATGTAATTGAGTTATGAACTAGTAATGGATAACATTGGCAAACTAAAAGATATGTGTTCCTTATAACTCTAGCTTATTCACGATCAAACCCAAAATAATTGAACTATACTAATTAAAGCTCAACAAATGATCTACTGCTAATGTTTCCCAAAATAGCTAAACACCATACAAATCATACTATTGAAATATGTTTTCCAAAGAAACCAACAAAATGGCAAATCTTGAGGAGCACATTGGTTATTTCAAACCCATGTTTATTAAAATTAGCTTATCACAACTCTACGATCTTAAATCACGAATAAACTAACATCATGTAATTTCCCATTCTAAGTCATGTTGAAATCCAACTCGGACAATAAGCACGAGTCACAACATAAACTCAATATATATGACAACCAACAAGACAAAGTGTGAGTTCATGAAAAGAGCAAGAATCAAAAAAAAAAACAAAACCACCAAACAAAGGGACAAGAGGTTATCGGTAAAAGCGAAAATGGAAATGACTTAAGGTAGGAACGCACTCACCACGTATATTATAGATGAGACCGAACCAAACAATGAAGGAGAGAAAGAGTGAAGAAGAGGGTAAGAATGAATGTAGCACGGGGTGGAGGAGAGAATGGGAGATGGAGGCAGGCAATTACTTTTGGTCCCAATCACGACAAGGAAATATCAAGATTTTTGGGAGAAAACGACAAAATAACTTTATATTACATCTAACTTTTGGCTAATATTCGCGCACGAGCCACAATGACGAGCCCATGGTCCAATAATCACAGTATCAACATTCAAAAGCATAAAATAAATTTATGGCACACCACATTACTCTCATCGAGAAGAGTAACAAACTCGTTTATATTCAAATTTTAAAACCCATAACTTCGTCCTTCAAGGAATCAATATAAAAACCAGCAGCAACATGATCCATAGAAATTGAAAATTTTGAAACAGCAATAACACGAGATAATGGAAGATTAGCAAAGAGAAAGAGAATATTACCTTTCTTTGACAGCAATACTGGACGATGAGCTGACCGTAAAGAACTCCGACAACTACGAGACGACTTCGCTGAGCTCCGGTAAGTAACCCTTACTTTAATGCCATTCCCTCTGTTTTTAAGTAGTCAATTAATGTTCGAAAGTTTTTTCCACTATTTTCTGTCTCTACTTTTTCTCCCTCCCAAACACTAAAGAAGATGGAGGTTTATATAGAGGAATTGTGGAGTTGATAAGAAGGAATGAATTTTTGAATGATTTGAATTCAAAATTTTTACAAGATCCTCCTAGAATCATTGATCAAATCAGAAAAAGATGGATTCTTGTCTAGGGGAAGTTTATTCGCGCTGGGCCACAGATGTGAATCACGGTCTTCCGTTAAGTTGAGATTTTTAAATTTTTGCTGGATATCTGGGTACTTCTGGAAGTAGAAGAAGACGCGTACAAAGGTATGGGGTCGGGTCCTGGTATTTTCGATTTATGTTGAGTTACACAATTTATATTGACATAATGAAAATATTTTTTTTATATTCCATATTATCCTGATTTTACCCTATTGTTATGATGAGGTATTAATGAGGTTGTTTTTGCTATATTTGCTGGGATGCATTGGCTGGGAATTTATATTGTTTAATCATAAAGTGGGCTGGACCCTCTGACCCAACTTAGTCAGTAGAGCACAAATATTGTTTGAAATGAATTTTAAAAACATAATTCAAATAAATTGCAATTCGAGCAGAGGATAACATGAATTAATATCAATTAATTAAAGAGCTTCTTAATATTAATGAAATAAAATAATTAACCTTGATTATAAATTACTACTAAAATATTGCCAACTTAACAAAGTAATCTAATTTAATAAATATTCAAGTAAAAAGTAAGAAATCGTTTTGGATAATATTTTTTGAATATTGATAAAATATATTAATTATTTATAATTATATAGAACATATAATTATTTAAAATTATAAAAAAGAGACGAAACTATTTAAAATAACTTGCAAACTATATTTATTATTTTATTTTTATTTTGAAATTCTTATAAAACTAGTTATTTTAAATCGTTTGAAATTTAAGAAGCTAGATGATTAATTTATATATTGGAGGGCTAAGATTGGGTGTCAACAACTATCTCTCGTTTGAGTTGAATTGATGAAAGAAATTAGAGGCAAATGAAATTGACGGATCCAATACTGACCGACCACATCTTCATGCTTAGGAAAGTGAATTTGGTACGGTTTTTAGGAATTATGGCCGAGCCCCGGTAGCAGTTTTACTACATATGTCAGGCTATATGAGATGTCTAGTCACTTGTAGTTCGATATGCTTGTTTGACACACGATTATGAAAGAATTCAAATGTTATCTAGATATGAGTTATACGGAGATGAAATGCTCGAGAATAAGATTTGATGGTGGTACAAACTACAGCCCAAGTTTTCACCATTGGAATCCGCCCTACATATCTTAACTCTTTAGGAATCATGACTGTATGTCGTGTAACTCAATTTGATTGAAAAAGAATCTTTATGCAAGATAACCTTTGGTTCTGGAGTAATGCCGAGTATTCAGTTGAAAAAATTCTTGTCAACCTCTTACTCATGAATGTGGTGCACTTTCACAGGACACCAATAATTAAGAACTTACATGATCCATCATTCCCAAACTCATGGTGACACTGTCACTCCCTTTAGAATGGTTGCTTTCCGGTAATAGTTAAAATGTTTCCGCGATTTTTGTGCAAAATTTGAAACTGATACCTAAAGAAAAAACCTCACTCATTTTTTGAGAGGGCGTGTGATTTGATCCTGGTGGATGTTTTTTCTCAACGCGCGCTAGATTTGATACTCCTCGTTATACTATGTCCTCATTTTCGCTACTATTAGAAAAAATTTCACGTTGTGTTGCACCCCTTTTGTGTCGTCCGCACCTATGATTGATTTGCGATTCATCCTCTTTTAATGATCTCGATAGAGAATTTGAAATGAACTTGTTATAGAATTTATATTAAGAGGATGTTATGTTTCACACCTCATTCGGCACAATTTTTACAAATATTCTATGTCAGCTTGCCATCAATTTGACACATACATGATGAATTGATATTATCGACATGATGATGATTTATCCGTAATGTAATATTGTTTCTTGACGTACTTCATTGATAGAAAATGATGTTGCTACATTAATGATCGAGAGGTGATACTTGAATTGATAAGATGTTTCTACATTGATAATCCCTTCCACAGGATGATGTTGAGTCAATGATAGGATGGTGTTGTCGGTGCTTGATGGTAAGGATTATTTTGTGTCTCTTATCTTGAAAGAGCAATGACTTTCTTTTCCGGCCGTTATGGATGATGTGATTCTTCTTGGTTTAAAGATGCAATGGCCTCTCTGGCGTTTGAATTAAATGTCTCTTGCCCGGCATATGAATGCAATTACCCTCTTGGTATATGATTATGCATTCCCTCCGGCATTTATTATGAATGTCCCTCTCATCAATTTGAATAAGGATTGGCCCTCTCGGCATTTGAATATGAGTCCCTCTTGGAATTTGATTATGCATGGCCCTCTTGGCAGTTTGATTAATGCACTGCCCCCTCGCAGTATAATGATATGAATGGAACCTCTTTGGCGTTTGAATATGATGGCCCTTAGGAAATTTGATATGCATGGCCCTCTTTGCCGTATTGATTATCCATTTTCCTCTCTGTGTTTGATATGATGACTTTTTGGGCTTTGAATATGCAATGTCCCTCTTGCATTGAATCTGATGGCCCTCCGTCGGCGGTTTTCAGTTATAATGTCCCTCCTTGGTAGGTGAATATGAATGTCCCCCCTCGTAAATTTTGAATATGAATGGCCTTCTCGCTTGAATATGCAATGGGCCCTCTTCAATTTAAATAGGAATGGGCCCTCTCTGCAATTCAAATGAATTGGGTCATCTTGTATTTTGAATTTACTGGGCCCTCTTGGCCGGTTTGAAATATGATGACCGCCTCTTGGAATTTGAATACTGACAGGGCCTCTCTGACAATTAACATATGATGAGGCCCTCTCGACAATTTAAAGATGAATGACCTTCTCTTCTCGGCAGTTTGAATATGAACGGCCTTCTCTCTCGGCTTTGAATAGTAAATGGCCCTCTGGCCGTTTGAATATGTAATGGCCCTCTTGGTTGAATAATGTAAAATGGACCTCTTAGGAATGGTAGATGATTCCCCCTCTCGGCCGTTCGAGATGGCCATATACTCTCTCGAAAATTTTGAGTCTGAGTCTGCAAATGGCCCTCTCTGTATTTGAATGCCATGGCCTCCTCGACAAATGAATAGGATGCCCTCACCAATGAGGTTTTTACTAATAGTCCCCTTGAAATTTGAAGAGAATATCCTCCTCCTCTCTCCCTCTCAGCGCGGTTTTGAAAAATGAGGACTTTTTGAAGTTTTATATGAATATCCTTCTTTCTCGTCAATTTGAATATGAATGGACCTCTCGGAATTTAAATATGCAATGGACCTTTGAATTGTTGGTTATGCATGGCTCTCTTCTCTTCTCTCCGCTGTTTGATTTAGCACTTGCCTCTCCCTCGGCAGTTTTGAACATGATATGTTCTCTCAATCGTTTGAATATAGCCGCTCCTCGGCATTATTATTCAATGGCCCTCTTGGAAGTTGATTATGCAATGGAACCGCTCAGCTTTTAAATATGAATGGACCCGCTTGACGTTTGAAGATGATGCCGGCTTGTGGCAATTTGATTATGCAATTGCCCTCTGGCCGTTTGATTATGCAATGGTCCTCCTCCGCAGTTTGAATATGAATGTCCCCCCTCGCTCGCGATTCACAATATGAAAGACCCTCGTTGACTTTTGAATATCATGGCCTTCTTGGAAGTTTTGAAATGTAATGGCCCCTCTGACATTTGAATATGATGGCCCTCATCGTCACTTAAATATAGCATTGGGCCCTCTTGGCAATTTAAATATGAATGAACCTCTCGCATTTCACTGTGAATCTTTTCCAATAGTTCTTTTATATTGAAAAATCTAATTTGATATTTTTATAAATACTTTGTAACATGATGTAAGAAGAGTGCTGTCTTTCACTTGTTTCCCATTTTAAACATTTTGTGTTCAATGTGTGCTTTGTTGGAGATTTGAACGAGGTTTTATTGCTCGTATTCCAAACTGTTGCTTTTTTTATAAAGAACTTGAATGACTTTTCTTTCTCAATAGAAAAGTTGTCAATTATGGGGAGCTACACTCGCCCTTTTAATTCCTCGATATTCGTCATGCATTAAGAAATCTGATGATCTTGAGCATCTTATAGACCTGGCATTCCATAGAAAAAATTATTATGTGTTGGGGGGGGGGGAGACAACGGATCTGTGTTTGACTTCTTTTTCTTTTCAGCGCTTGTTCCTTGTCCTTGTTGCTTCATTGATCACTCACTGTCTTCCGATCACTTGCTTTCTTGTTAGACATAAGATGCAATGATCCAAACTATTTGACATATTAAAAATCCTTAAGAAAAAGGAACTTTTTTGAGAACTAATTTTAAAAAAGTCATTGTCAAATGTCATGTCATACAGAGCTTAAATGAACGTCCTTGGTCTAAACTTTTGACGTGTCCTATGGCTTATTTATGGAGAATTCAAAAAATCCTTGAAGCTTGAGAAATTTCTGACCTGGTTCTTCCGAAAACTCCATAGCTTGACAAATTTTTTACTTGGAAATTTTTGACTTTGAACTTTAACGATGCCAGAGATCATTTGAAGTTAGCTTTCACCTTTTGATCATGCTTTAAAGTTCAAATTATGCATCCTTCCCCAGTGATGCCGAAGAAATTTTTGAACCAATCCATCCTCAAAATTTTGTTTTATCCTAATTAATAAGGTCTTGGAGTACCTCAAAATTTTATATGTGTATAGCTTTTTTGAGTCCCTCAAAACTTTTGTTCTAATGGAAATCAAACTATGATTTTTGGTCTTGACTTGTCTGGGTAGAATTTTTGAGACCCCCTCAAAAATTCTATCACAGTTGCCAACGTGCACAATGGTTCTTCAAGTTTGACTTTTGGAGAGATCCTCTTCTGGAAAATTGTTTGAGTCCCGGCTCAAAATTTTTGCCCAATTTCTATTGTAAGAATAGTAGAAATCTTACCGGGAGATATGACCAACCCTTGTGACTCCTACTTATCATGTGGAAGAAGAAATCAGGTCAAACATAGTTTTCCACTCGAGGACTAAGAAAAATATGAAATTTTGATGATTAAATGACCGAGACCAACATAAGACACCTACGTATCTCATTCTTGAAGAATCGTCCCGAACGTAGTTCAAATAACAAAAAATAATTTCCTAATTATAAAACATAAGATGATTTTACAAGCAATGATGCGATCACAAGGAAAGAAAATAAAGAAACTCTAAATCTTCAACTTGTATAGATCTTGATAGCATCTGAGTAGATTCTCCACTTGAGACGAACGTCTATACTCAACCCTAAAATGTCATCAGATAAAGGTATCGATGTATTGCCTAAGTAAGTTGTTGAGTTCTCTTCTGAGCTTTTCTCATATAGACATTTATTCTAGTCTCTTGGGCATATTCATCCTTTTATGTGTAATCCAGATTTGACTTATCATGATTGTTTTATCGAAAAAGTATTTTTCAAAAATAGTTTATTTTTGTTTTTTAAGATATTTTCGACTATTAGGAGTCGTCACTTAATTTTTTAAGAAAAATAAGAAAACTTGGATTTTTCAAACAACTAACAGAAAATCGTTTGAAAAAAATTGTTAAGGGTTCGGATTCTATTACGCGTCTTAGGAAGGTTTAAGAAAAAGCACCTAAGATGCTCCGCTAACTTACGGTTTTACCCGCGATTAAGTTATTTGCTCATTTTTAGATTCTTTGCGAATTGAGTTGACTTTTATTAAGTATTGCTTCAGGCGAATTTTTCAAGTTTCTTAGAATATCTTGCACTTGGAGAATCTGTTTCGAAGTTTGAACTTAACTTTTTTATCTAGATAGATTGACAAGTTTGAAACATTCATCGTTTTGAGATTCCTTTTTGATTTTAAGTTTTGATAAAATAGATAGACATTTCAAAGGGGGTTTGGAGTTTTCTAATCCTAGAATAACGGTATTTGAGTAAAAAAAATGTAAGCAAATAATAAAGATAGAGGGAGAGAGAGAGAGAGAGAGAGATTTGGGTCAAGATTCGGGTTCTGTTCGCCTTGACCGAATCTTGGACCCAACCTTTTCGGGTTTTGACCCATTGTTTTTTTTCACCTGTGCCATTCTAACATAACGAAATAAATACAAGAAAATAAAGCGATAAGGGCTAATGCACATTACAAAATACAATATAAAATAAATAGAAAATCTTCCAGTCTCTCTTCTTCTAACTTCTTCAACTCTTCAATCTTTTTACGCGATCCTTGACTTTGACGGGTTAAATCAATGGAGAGAATTCCCGAGCCTTTATGGCTCTCCCGAAATGCAAGAACGGAGGGGAGTCCCAAAAGGAACTCGAAAGGAATTTCACATGCGACTAAAGACGAAAGAGTTAAGAAAAGTACACGAAGTCTTTATATGTTAAGTCTAATAACCAACTTGCGACATAAAGTACATACAGTGATATACTATTTTTAAATTTAAGTCATATTGTTGGACAGGGCACTTGCACATATACAAAGGCAAGATTTTTAACACTCTCGTGATTTTACAAAACTAACGCACAACCCAAACCAATGTCCGTAACTCTTCAAACTAACAACATTCAATGTCAAAAATTTATCAAACAAGACAACTTTCACTAATAAACCTTCTCGATTCACAGTATATGAATGAGTAATCCAATAAATCCTATTTTAGATAAATTATAGATAACACAATCTGTTTCCAACCTAGAGATGAGAATTAAGCAAAATAATTTTCATGCATTAGTAGAAAGATGAAACGTTTTTCTTCCTCCTCAAGATTGATACCTCTTTGAGGATCGACCAAACCTTATCGTTATCTGAACTAGGGAACACCTAAAATTTGAGAGGAAATAGAAAAGTAGCAGAGACAATCTTCATATGCTCAGCTTAGAATTCTCAAAGAAAAATAAATTTTCGGAGCATTCGTTGAGGACTTTATCAAACTAATCTCAACAATACCTACAGCCGAAGACCAATAACAATACTAGGAGACTCCATTAACAAAACAGGAGCAAAAACAAAAACTAAATTACGTCTAAAGACCTAAATGGCAATCCGCAGTTCATTAGATGGAGTAAATTGATCAAGACTAAAATAAGCAATACTGAGAATAAAGAAACACAAAACTTTAGCAAGATATGGAATCAATGACTCCCATGAGCTCAGAACAAGGAGGGAGCATGTACAGAACCAAACCATAACAAACTTATGCAAACAAAATATGAAAAAAAAATAGCTCCGAACACGTGTTCACTCAATATGAACTGGCAAGAACACAGGAGTTGTATATATGAATTAAAACAAGCAACAACTCCGGCAGACATAACCCAATGAGATCATCCAACAAATATATTCACTGGCACACACAGGCCACATACTCGATTTAAATATTACCAATTTCAAACCCCAGCGAGACGAAATACTACACCAACCAAATTCGACTACCAGCGAACCAACATGCTAAGCGACAGAAAGTGTTCAAAACGGAGAAGACAAGAAGGAGTCAAAAGGCAAAGGGGGAAGATTTACCGTTGAGGAGCAGAGCGACAGGACGACGAAGCAGAGCAGAGACCTGCCTATAAGTATCCACCATCACAGGCTAATGAACACCAAGCTACAGGGAACTGAACTGCTCTTCAGTGGTTCTTGAATAGAAAAAAATCATCTATATTTGATATGTATCCTTTTCCTTTCGACAAGATTTCCCCACCTAAGGTTTGGCTACATTTACGAGATAAACAAGGAAAAGAAGAGTTTTAAACAAAGAAATCTTTTCCCAAATCATCCACCAGATGTCAATTTTTTTTCAAAAACTCTAACCAAGTTTTTCCCTCCTGAAACATGGTTTCACAAAACAAAGAATTGCCCACCCCCTCTTGAAAAAAAAGGAAAGGTTTTTTTTATCGGGGATATTAGGAGGTTTTTGCTGGAGGGCGGGGTTCCAAGCCCAATTCGAATTCCAAATTCAAAAATCTCTCCAAAAGCGGAAGTGGATGGTCGAGATTAAATCGTAGTACTGGCGAGCTTCGTGGAGCAAATCTGCATCGCAAGGACGAGCTCTCGCGTCGTCTTGTGCGCAGAGTCGTGTACGGAGTGGCAGGGCAACAGGTGTCCGTTGCTACCCCTCCACCACGCGCGATGAGAGAGACGAGGGAAGGGAAACAAGAGGAGGAGAGAGCGGAAGAGAGCGCGGGGAGAGACGCGAGGGGGAGAGCGTGTCTGCGTTTCTCTTTTTTTGGGTGTGAACTGCTCTTCCGCGTCTGCTTCTGGGATATTTAGGCAAGGGAAAGGGAAAATTGGTCCGGTCGGTCGAGAACGGAGCGGGTTAGGATGAAGTGGGTTGGGTTAAATTAAAGGGGGTTGGGCATGGGAATTGGGTTTGTTATTTTTAAAAGCTGAAGTAGGCTGGAATAGGGAGAATTGGGCCTCAAAATTGGGTGTCAACAACTGTCCCTCATTTACCTTGTGGTTGACAAGCACTCGAGAAAATTAAATGACCAAAACAATTTTGACCAACCCAGCATTTTTAACGGGAAAGGATTTGACAAAGGGTTGAGGAACTATGGCCGAACATATCTCAGGCTATGAGAATCAGGCCCCACTTGTATTCGATAAGCTTGATTTACCGCCTGATTGGAATGAATCAAAATGCCACCTCAATACGAATTATTAAGGTATCAAAATGCTCGAGAAATAAATTTGAGAGCCAATGTTGAAATACAGCCTATTTTTCAACATTGAACCCGCCTACCATATCCTTAACCTTGCGGAATCATCAGGCTCGTGTAATTTCGACTCGATCGTGGAAAAAGAAATCTATTATGCGTAGATAACCTTCGGTTTTGGACCAGCGAGAAATGAATATGAAAAGGGCTTGTAACTCTTAGCAATGAATGTGTCGGCGTTCACACCCATAATTAAGAACTTACAACACCGGACCCATATCCAAGCTCTTGGCCGCATTGTCACTCAGATTGGGAAACTTACTTCCGATAAAAATAAAACTTCCAGAAGCAGACACATAGACCTGAAGAACTAAAGAGACCCGCATGCTTCGATAAGGGTTGGTTCGATGTGGTTGAAGTCGCATCCTCTGCTCGCGTCCTAAAGTTTGACATTCCTCTTCTTTGGACTGTGTCCCATTTTCACTCTAAGAAAAAGGTTCACGTTGTGCTGCGTTCCCTTTTGGGTGTCGCCACATCTG
Source organism: Solanum habrochaites (assembly GCA_027704765.1). Classification (NCBI taxonomy): domain Eukaryota; kingdom Viridiplantae; phylum Streptophyta; class Magnoliopsida; order Solanales; family Solanaceae; genus Solanum; species Solanum habrochaites. The sequence goes on from JAKWJA010001300.1 coordinate 23,497, forward strand.
TGGTTTTTGGCGAATTCATCCTTTTGGCTGCTCTCTCAAAGACTAAGATAAACTCCGTCAGCTTAAAAATGCAATGAGGTGGGGAGCACCATATCTTTTTACCACGTCGACACTCTGTCCGTTGTTCTCCTCTTTTTCGTCGTCGACTCGATTGGGTCCTGACTTCCAGCAAATAAACTATGATTGTGTCGTTGCTATATAATCTTTCAATTTACTCTAATACTTGATGTCGAGAATAAATAAAGTGTTGATGTGATATTGATGTCTCTTTGTCGTTATCTTCGATGCTCTTCTTGATGTTTACTTTTAATCAAAAATAAAAAAGAATTCAGTTGAGGCTAATGGATAAGGTTCTCTTTTCTTTATCCTTTAATGTCCCCTTGCGGTCCATGAATATCTTATCTTCCCGCGATACTTTAAATTCCATTCCCGTGAGGTAATGAATCTTTTCGCGATGCATACTTTCCCAGCAGAGCGAAATCTTCTCGCAATGTTGCAAAATTTCAACGAGGTATGAATCTCTCGGGATGCATAAATTTTTGGTGGTATGATTATTCTTCTCGCTATGTCTAAATTTCAGCGATGCCATACAATCTTCTCGCGATTAAATAAATTTTGACGAGGCATGAAATCTTTCTCCGTCGTGCATACATTTGACTCGCAATGCATTACTTTTTCCCTTTTTTCCGCATTTGCATGATTTTTCAGTGTATATGAATTCCTCGATATATGACTTCCGCGATGATGACTTAAGTCAAGTCATGATTCTTCAGTGTATGAATTCCGCGATGCAATGAATATTATATCGCCTCCTGGATATAACGGCAAGGACGATCTCCAAATAATATATCGACTGATCGTATCATGATAATAATAATACAATAACAACCTCTTCTAAGGTAATGCTTGTCTGTCTTGAGTCGACACTAATTATCGTGCTTTGATAACGCAATGGAAATATGCGTCCTTTCGCCGATCCTGACATCTAGTTAGTTCTGTTTGCTTCCAACCTTTGAATCTGGCCAGATACACTTGTTGTAAATTCATATTGTTGGGAATGGCCTGAAATAAACAAACCGCATTCCCAAGTTTTTTCCGACATAGCGATGAAATGCTCCTATTCTTAGTAAAATTACTGATTTTGAGGATAGTTTTTTCCTCCCTCTTTGGAGTTCCCGTAATCGAGCTAGATCGCCCAATAATATCCAACTGTAACGAGGTGGATCTCGATAAAGTCCAACTGTACCGAGTGGATGCTTGATAATATTCAATTGTAAGAGGTGATGCTCGATATATTCCAACTGTTAATGAGATGGAGCTCGATAATTTCCAACTGTACGAGGTGGATAGCTCTATAATATTCCAACTGTAACGATGTGGGGCTCGATAATATTCCAACTGTACGAGGTGGATGCTCTATATTTCCAACTGTAACGAGTGATGCTCGATATTTTTTTCCACTGTAACTAGGTGGAAAGATGCTCAGATAATATTCCAACTGTAACGAGGTGGATGCTCTATAGTATTCCAACTGTACGAGGTGGATGCTAGATAATATTCTAACTGTACAACGAGGTGGATAGCTCGCTATATCCCCACTGTAACGAGGTGGATGCTACGATAATATTCCAACTGTAACGAGGTGGATGCTCGTAATATTCGCACTGTTAACGTGGTGGATGCTCGATAGTATCAAACTGTAAAAGTGGATGCTCGATAATATTCAACGTAACTTAGGTGGATAGCTCGATAATATTCCAAATGTACAGGTGGATCTTCGATAATATTCCCTGTACCGAGGTGGACATGCTTTCGATAATATTCCAACTGTACCAGAAATGGATGGCTCGATAATATTCCAACTGTAACAAGGTGATGGCTCGATAAATTCCAACTATAACGAGGTGTATAGCTCGATAAATATTCTACCTATAAATAACGAGGTGGATCCGATAATATTCCAACTGTAACGAGGTGGCGCTCGCTAATATTTCCATCTTTCTGATTCAAAAATAAACCTAAATGGAAATCATCTTACGAACCACTATATGGGGTGGACGCCCAACAAACAATATGCCTAAAGTCTTTGATTGCCAATAAAAACACATAATCCACTTATGGGGTGGATACCACAAATTAAAAATTATGACTCTGACATATTCAGAACAAAGCACGCCAAAATTGCTACGCGCCACATACTAAAAACTAAATTGCCGTTTAGCACGTTGCGACCTGTGATTCTTTCTTTAAAATACGAATTATCCTGGTGAAAGATGCTTACTCATTCACAAGAAAAATAAGACAGACTCTCGTCTTCCTTGACAAACTCAACAGAACAGAATTTGAGTTTGGTTGTAGTCATTTAATTATTCTTCAAAAAAAATTGTAACAATTCGGTAATTTTGACTGTCAAGGCGATTTGGTCACCATCATCTTTCTGATGTTGATGGACTCGGGCAATTCCTCGTAACACTTCTAAATAGTGTCCCTACTTGATCATCTTCAAAATGACTTCACTTAATATACGGACTTTATTCATACTATCACCCTCACCTGCAAGCTCGACACCAAACTTAAGTTCGATGAATGAGTAAGAATAAAAGTAAAATTGAGGAACTAAATTGAGTCATTTGGCTTATCCAGATTTAGGCTATGATGATCCAACTGTAAATCTTTGTTATGGACTCATCCTGCGACCCTCTCTCACTGTTGCTTCTTGCACTTTGAAAGAATATATCAATGTCGGCCTTATATTCTTGCCAGGATAAAAAGAAATTGTTTAGAAATCACCCGAAGCGATGTAAAGAAATAGAAATACCATAAGATGGAAGATTTTCTAGGGTTTCGTGAGAGTCCACTATGGTTTGCAAGTGACGCCCTTAATCATTCTTGACAGCTTTAATATACCATTTTGCGACTTCAAGTTCCTGCATACCAAAGCAAAAAATCTTGTTTTGAAGGACTGATCTGTTGGTCCTTGTCTCCAATGCCCTTCTTGCAGTTGGCCTACACGCCGCAATAGTCCTTTAATGTGACTATTTGGTGGATTTCGAGGACCCTCCTCAAAAGTTTGTCCCACGTCTACAATATAGACGAACTCTCAAACTGCTCTTTTAACTCTGATGGTTGCTAGTCTGGAATTTTGAGGCCCCCCTCCTCAAATTTGTTCCAAATTTACTACCTCAATAAGTAACAAATGAAATTTGTGGAATTTTTGAGATCACTCAAAAATTCTGTCCCATTGCAAACTAGCATTGTCTGTAATTTTTGAGATCCATCCAAGCTAACTCCGCCGAAATTTTGGTCTTCTGTTTTGACTTGTTAAAGAAGTCAACTTCAAATGAAATTTTTGAGATCCTCTAAACACATTCTATTCCATCCGTTTTCATTATAAAGAGAAATGGAAATCTTACTAGGTATATGACTGAGCCGTTTGTGTCGCCTACATATCCCATTGTAGCAGGAATCAGGTCAAACGTAGTTCCCCTCTCAAGGATTAACCAAAATGGAGTTTTGAAATGAAACGACCGAGGGCCGACATAGGCCGCCTACGTATCTCATTTTGAGAACTTCAGTCGAATGTAGGTCAACAAGAAACTGTGCGATACATTTTCAAAAGAAAGGTAACAAAACTCATGTAAAATTGGCCATATTGGGCATTCTCTTTTCGATAATATCTTCTCCCATGCTCAGTTCAGAAATGTCTTGTACTCCCCTCTTGATCAATGCCAATATGTCTTCCATTCAGAGTGGTTCCCTCAATATTGATCAAGTTGTTGGTGATCATGTTTTTGGGGTATCTTGTGCTTCAGATTTGAACAATTTCTCAATTTCTGATTCAGGTCCAACGGCTCCCTGAATGATAGCACATTGTGGTCAGCTCTGTAAAAGTCCCAAAGGATTGGCTGGTCTTTCCTTCTATCGGATATGAGAAATGCCCATGCTTTGAACCTTTCATAAAGTTGAGTTTGAGAATTCCTTATGGGTAAATCTTTAAGAGCCTTCCTAAATTTTGGGCGGGAAATTTTTCCCTGATTGACATTAGGGTTTGGATATTTCCTTGTGAGAAGCTGACTCTCATATGAGTAGTCGTGATCATACTTACCGCCTCCTCCACTTTTCCTTTTGATTTATCCATATCACTTATTCCAGTAGAGTTTTTCCATTTAGATCACAATGCGGTAATTTGGTGAGCTTCCAGTCTTGAAACCATCTTCCAAGCTTTCCCACTTTGACAATCTCTACAAACTTTTAAGATCATCCGTCATACACAACATTCTTTCATAGTACTCATGCTCTTAATTACTAATGACTTTCCAAGTGATCTCACGTTCGGATATTGGAGGTTGAACTCTTTGCGCCTCTTTCTCCAACAAAAGTGTACTCTCAATAATTTTCTATAGACTTCTGTTTGATCTTCTCCAGTAGTACGATCTGGGGCATCGTCTACGTTATGTCCCAAATCTTTTCCGTGAACTCCTTGCGAGTGCATTCAAACTTTTCCATGTTTTTCGGCTCTTGTGAATGTAAGCCACTCAAGAGCTTCTCCACTTAGACTTCGATCGAAGAGAACACATCAATATGCTTCATTTTTGCCAACTCCCCACTCCACGAGTTGAGATCACAATAAACTTTCAGATGTTCGAGAGGATTTCCGTTTCCGTTAAAGTGACAAACTTGCACTTTGAACCCTTCGGGAGGTCGAGATTCGTGAATGCCATAAATCCCTATAGCTCAATCATCGACTTCGGAATCTAGTCAACCCTTCATGGCTTTCCTGATCCTCTTTCATATTCAGGTTGACTAACCTTCTTTTGACTCCACGCTCTCTCCTGTTCCTTTATAGTGATCAATCCTCGGAACAGTTGGCATAAGGGTGAATTTGAAGTTGGGATTTGGAAATTAGTCTTTTGAGTATGGGTGGAACAATGGCGGGATTCTGAGGTATTTGGAGTGGCTTGAATAATTTTGGGGAAAGTTTGAAGGCTCATATTTTGGTTTTAAGATGGGGGAAGGGTTTTGAGCATTGTTTGTATTTTGGTTTTTGAGGGGGATGGAGATTTGAAGGTTAGTATTTTGTGGATGTTAAGGTGCTTGGACACGATGTGGTGGCGTGAACGGGATTGGATAGTTGATTCATGGTTGGAGGATTTTGAGCGGGGTTAGGAGAAGGTTTTCTTAACCTTTCCGCTCTTGGGGAGGGAAGTGGAGTGGATGGTCTTCCATCTCTTGGAGGTTGATAGGATGAAATTGGGATTCGATGAATCTTGTATCTTGCATTTTTGACGCCTCATTGCGGTAATCTGTTGCACATCAACTGCATATCAATTCATTTTATCACAAGCGGCGGGTTGAGCCCGACAACCAGCGTTTAACTTCAATCTCTCATCTGTATCCTTCCATTGCCTGTCTGTTTCCTTTTGTAAAATTTGGATCGGGGAAGAAATATTTGGGGCCTTAGACCTTGTGAATACAGATGATCAACCACTTAATCAACACAATCAGTTTAAATACCTGACAAATGAAAAAAACTAAAAAAAAAGACCAATATGTTTAGTGCGGGAGGTGGGTGAATAATACCAGAATATCCCATATAGGTGTAAAACACATAAGAATTACTTTTATTCGGAGAATAAACTGCTCAAAAGTATAGAAAACCAATATAGAGAATGAATTAAATGACAGAATTTGTTACTACTGAACTTTGGGATGTAGTGACAAACAATGTCTACTTGATTCGAGACGAAGTTACCGGTATCTTTCATTACCGTACTTTGATTTGATTGATATTTAACATCTAATTTCCCTTGTAAGAGTCGAAAAGATAACATGTTTTTAAAATCTTTTGATTTGAAAATGGATGAATCTTTTCTAATATGAGAGTAGTACTAAAGAAAGATTTATTTTTTTATTTTTTATTTTTAGGAAACTAAAGACTCGGAAGAGTATTAGACGCACTTTTTATATACTTGATATTTGTGCTTATGGGCTCTAAAAGTATTTGAAGAGGAGTGAGCTAGAATTCTCCAGATAAAACAACCTATTCACATATGCAGTTGTAACACAAATTACGGCGTTCTAAATAGATATGTGACCCTGTTTGTGCCAAGGGTGGTCCTAGCGATTTGAGGGATTATAACGTCATTTGGAAATTTCATTGACTCAAAATTTGGTTTATACAATTTATAATCCTTACCCTATGAGACAAATGTATTTTTTCTCAAGCAACGTATACTCCTTCAAATTTAAACATATCGTTGACCTTCTGTTTAAGAGTCGTGGTCCATTTGGACTCAAGGGGTCTTTTACATAATGGGCCCAACACGCCATGGGAATTGGTCATAATTAGCAAGCACTATTTTCAGATGGTGTAGCTCTATCCTAGGTTACTAGAATTGTTTTCACAAATTGACGGTACCCAGTCAACAAACATCGGGGTGGAAGCTTCGACAAAGTCGATGACCGCCTTCCGACTATTTGTTTTGATACTCCCAAATAATTTCTTGGTATCTCTGAGAGAAATTCGCGGTAAGCCGCGTAACTTCCGGTTTCCTAATGCAGACTATTGTCCGTTTTGGGGGCGGAGTTATGCCCTGAAATGCCATTCTTCAAAAACTAAAGTATTTAAGCAAAGTAAACATTATCGCAATTAACAAACAAGTTAGTATTAAGGTTAAATCCTCCAAGTACTCCCCGCAGCGGAATCGCCATTTCTGTTTTATCGAAAAAGTATTTTTTGAAAAGAGTTTATTTTTTTTTAAAGATATTTTCGACTATTAGGAGTCGCCACTTAATTTTTTAAGAAAAATCAAGAAAACTTATTTTTCAAACAACTAAACAGAAAATCGTTTAAAAAATTTTAAGGGTTCGGGATTCCTATTAGCGTCTTAGGAAGGTTTAAGAAAAAAGCACCTAAGACGCTCCGCTAACTTACGGTTTTTCGGCGATTAATTTTTTGACTATTTTAGATTCTTGCGAATTGAATTTGAATTTTATTAAAGTATTGCTTCAGGCGAATTTTCAAGTTTTTAGAATATCTTGCAATTGGTGAATCTGTTTCGAAGTTTGAACTTAACGTTTTTATCTAGATAGATTGACAAGTTTGAAACATTCATCGTTTTGAGATTCCGTTTTGATTTTAAGTTTTGATAAAATAGATAGGCATTTCAAAGGGGTTTTGGAGTTTTCTAATCCTAGACTATCGGTATTTGAGTAAAAAAAATGTAAGCAAATAATAAAGATAGAGGGATAGAGAGAGAGAGAGAGAGATATTTGGGTCCAGATGCGGTTCCGTTTCCCTGACGAATCTGGACCCACCTGTTGTTTCGGGGTTTGACCCATTTTTCCACCTGTCCTAATCTAAACATACGAAATAAATACAAGAAAAATAAGCGTAAGGGCTTATGCCCATTACAAAATACAATATAAATAAAGAGAAAATCTTAATCTTCCAGTCCTCTCTTCTTCCAACTTCTTCTCCACTCTTCACTCTTTTTACGCGATCCTTGACTTTGACGGTTTGACTCGCTGGAGAGAATCCCGAGCCTTTTATGGCTCTCTTCCCCCAAATGCAAGAACGGAGGGGCGTCCCAAAAGGAACTCGAAATGGAATTTCACATTCCGATTAAAGACAAAGAGTTTAAGAAAAGTACAAGAAGTCTTTATATGTTAAGTCTAATAACGCAACTTGCGACTAAAATACATACGTGATATACTATTTTAAATTTAGCATATTGTTGGACCGGGCCACTTGCACATAATCAAAGGCAAGATTTAACTCATCGTGATTAAACAAAATAACGCAACACCAAACATTGTTCGTAACTCTTCAACGTAAACAAATTCCAATGTCCCAAAACAAGGGAAAGGTTCAAAACAAAGACAATCCTTCATCAATAATAAACATTCTCTGATTACAGTATAATGACGAGTATCCAATAATCCTATTTTAGATCAAATTATAAATAATCACAATGGCTTTCACCTGGATGAGAATTAAGGCAACAGAATTTTCAGCTTCGTAAATATGACGATTTTTCTTCTGCTCAAAGATGATACCTCTTTGGATCGACACACATTAATCGTTATATGCGAACTAGGGAAAACAATAAAATTTGAAGAGGAAAACCGAAAAGTAACAGAGCAAAACTCTTCATATCTCAGTTTAAGATTCTAAAGAAAAATAAATTTCGGAAGCATTCGTTTTGAGGCCCTTTATCAAACTAATCTCAACAATAAAACCTACACCAAGACCAGAAACAAATACAATAGGGAAACATCCATTCACAAAACAGTAGCACCAAAAAAAATAAATTATCTCTAAACGACCAAATGGCAATCCGCGAAGTTCATTAGATGAGTAAATTGCATCAAGAATACAATAAGCATACTGAATACAAGAAACATAAAACGTGAGCAAGATATTGGGGGGGGGAATCATTACTAACCATGATGCTTCAGAACAAGAGAGGGAGGCATGTACAGACCAAAACCATAACAAACTTATGCAAAAACAAATATGAAAAAAAACACAGCTCCGAACAACGTGTTCACTCAAAGAACTAGTCAAGAAACACATGAGTTATATATATGAACTAAACAAGCAAAAAAACTCCGGCAGACTACCCAATGAGATCATCCACACTTATTCACTGCAACACCGGCCCATAACTCGATTCAAATATTAACAGATTCGAACCCCAAGCGAGACGAACTACCAACCAAATTCGACTAATAGCGAACCCATCAGGCTAAGCAAAATAAAGCGTTTCGAATGGAAGAAGACAAAGAAGGAATAAAAGGCAAGGGGAGATTACCTGTTGAGGAAGCAGCGACAGGGACGACGGAGCAGAGCAGAAGACTGCCGATAAGTACCACAATCACAGCGAGAATTAACCCACAACGCTAAAGGGGTGAACTGCTTGTCAAGTGTTCTTGAATAGAAAAAAAATCGTCTATATTTGATATGTATCCTTGTCTTCGACAAGATTTCCCCACCTAAAGGTTCGCTACATTTAACATAAAGAAACAGGAAAAGGCGACTTTGTAAAATGAAATTTGCCCCCCAAATCTTCCAACCATGAATCCAAGTTTCAACAACTCTAAACCAAGTTTTTTCCTCTCTGAAAATTTTTTCACACCGAAATTGCCACCCCCTTCTTGAAGACGAAAGGGTTTTTTTTTATAGTAAATCTTAGGGTTTTTTTCGCTGGGAGGGAGGGTTTCCAGGCCCATTTTGAATTACAAATTCGAAATCTCTCCAAAAGCGGAAGTGGATGGTCGAGATTAAATCGTAGTACTGGCGAGCTTCGTGGCGCAAATCCGCATCGCAAGGACGAGCTCTCGCGTCGTCTTGTGCGCAGAGTCGTGTACGGAGTGGCAGGGCAGCAGGTGTCCATTGCTACCCCTCCACCACGCGCGATGAGAGAGACGAGGAAAGGGAGACAAGAGGAGGAGAGAGCACGGGTAGAGACGCGAGGGGGAGAGAGCTTGGCTGCGTTTCTCTTTTTTTTGGGTGCGATCTGCTCTTCCGCGTCTGCTTCTGGGAATTTTAGGCGAGGGAAAGGTGAAGAAAGGGGAAAGGGAAAATGGGTCGGGTCGGTCGAGAACGGAGCAGGTTAGGATGAAGTGGGTTGGGTTAAATTAAAGGAGGTTGGGCCTGGGAATTGGGTTTGTTATTTTTAAAAGCTGAAGTGGGCTGGAATAGGGAGAATTGGGCCTCAAAATTGGGTGTCAACAATGATTCTCGAGTTGTTTCAATTCCTTGGCAATGTATTCACAAATCATGATACACATATCCATCTAACTCTTTTGTTCATTCACTTGTGATATGCTCATGATACTTATTACTTCAAATTATTTTTTACTAAAACAGCACAATTAAAACAATGCTAAATTTTGCAATAATAAGATACTTTCATTAAAAACGGAAATTTGAAGTGGTTTTTTTGGTGGCCAGTTTCTTTTTGAAAATATATTTATGAGGAAAATTAACAATTGACATCAAATTCATCTGTGTCTCTCAAATGACGGAAATTCAAGGGGTCGCGGGAATCAATTAAGAACACATGTTCCTGGATGGCGTTTCGGATGCTTGATGTCCTCCAATACCTTCCTCCAAATGAAATTACCTTATTCAAGAAGATACCTAGTGTCCCCTCTCTGATACTTAATAATTGGACATATTCTGTACCAAAAAAAAGACTTATAAAATGTCGCAAAGGCTTGTCGAGTACGCTATTGACCTCCTTCTGCTCTAATCAATCTTTTGACACAAAGTAGAATCTTGGCCGTGGTTCCATGACCACAAATTTTGATTCTCAATTATGCTTAGAGAAGGCTAGAACTTTTCTCAAGAAAATCTACTCGGCACTGGTGGGATTACAGTTTTATCCAGACCCAATATCTTGAACTTTACCATGTTTAATGGTAAACTCTCTCGCATGATTTGGGCAGTGAATACTTATTGGCAGTGGTATGACAGTTTAAAGGGTTTACAACCTTTTGATCAACCAGTCCTTGTATTTATGCTTCAAGTTGATGCAATTTTCAGTAGTAACGTCCAACCCTCCTCCCCTGAATGGTAAGTCACAATGAAGATTCGCCCTGACTATTTGGAATTGACATTAACAGTTATTTTGTGATTTGGTGTGATCAATATTGATACTTTCAACTTTCATTCAACCTCTCACAGTTGAGAGTCCGAGTTCAACAAAGAGTAAAGACTCGAGGTGGTTTCCTTCTCGTTTTGGAAGAGAAAAAAGTGAGTCTTTCATAAGGTGCAAGGTACTTGATGGAAAGTTTGCGTATTTTTTCAAGTAGTGTACTTGTTTTGAAAATTTTGATATTGTAGGAATTTGGTAGATATGATGGTTATTTTGGTAATTTTGCAAAGTCTCTTGCTAATTTGATTGAACATTTCTGTAATATGACAATGGGCTTCCATAATTTTGGATAACTTAGTGTGTGGCTTTGTATTTGTTGGATGGTGTAAAGGATTTGCGGAGCTAAATTTAGGGTATGTTATGGTAAAAATTTTGACAATCAGACCAACACGTCTCTTTAGTTTTTGAATTGAAATCAAATAGAATAGATGAAACTCATATCATTTTCCTCCTAATGATTTTTCGAGATTCCAACTAAGGGATTCATATCGGACGTTTCTTCCTGAGGAACCGTTTTCATAGTTTCACTAATTTTGGACTATCTCACGTGATTTTCCTTTAAAATGAGAAATCAATCCTACTGTAATACTCCGTCTCTTGAATGTGCACAAAGACTTCAATAATCTTTTTCTCAGTCAAAGAGGCCTAACCCTTGCAGCCTCTCTTCTCCATAGGTAGGCATATTCTTGATAGTTTTCACAAGACTTCTGTTTGATTCTCTCCAAAGAGTATCGATCAGGAATGAGTTCTGCTTTATAACCAAACCTTTTAATGAAGTCTTTAGCCAAATCGTTCCAACTTTGCCACTTTCTTATTTCTTGAGAATATACCATTTGGGGGGGGGGGGGGGCAAAAACTTCTTCTTTCGGAGCTTCGACAAAGAAATTCCGGTTCAAAAGTCCTCATTTTTTCTACTCCCACAAATTGTCGGCAATAAGCCCTCAAATAGCAGAAGATTTTCAATCTCTACTAAAAGTGTCAAATTTTTCCTCACTTTAAAAGCTTCCGGGAGGTCCAAATGTTAATGAATGCACAGATCTTCATAATTTGATCCAACAATGTTTGTGGTGTATTGGAAGTCCTTTATGACATCCATATCTTCATGTCTAATGCTTTGCTTAGCCTTTCCTTTTATGACCTTCCACTCATTCTCCTCCTACTCATAATGATCATGTTGAAAAGGTGAAGTAGAAGAAGGATATAATTCTAGCGATATTGGAAGACGAATTGTGGTTTTTAGATTTATGGGTTGAATGATAGGTAAATTTTGGACAATTGGAGCAGGAATTTGATTGATGTGAGGAAAATTTTGGAGAATGTCGGTATTTGGATTTCGAGATCAGTTATTTTTTATGTAGGAGCTAGCATGAATGGGGTTATGGGTGATAAGTCTATGATGGGGTATTTTTGGACTAGTTTATAGATGGTTATTGGAAAATGTTTGAATGGAATTTGAGTAGGAAAATGGGTGGACGGGCCTTTTCTGTTTTTGAGTGGATTGTTACCATGATAGCCGACATTTGTCCAAATATCGGGACTTATACATTTCACAGCCAGCATCTCACAATTGTTGGTAGCATTTGTGCACTCAGCTTGTTTTTGGTTCCAGCGATGATATGGTCAATCGCGGTTGATTTGGTCAATAAGTGTTCTCGGGAGTCGTTTCAATCCCTTTTTCTCTTTGACTTTTGACAAACTTTGGTCAGAGAAGGAATCTTTGGGACCTTAGACTTTGTGAAGTAGGTGTTTTGCCATTTTCTCAACACAGATCAATTTTAAGTATCTGATAACGAAAAATAAACTTAAAGACAAATGTGTTAGTTCATGTCGATGATTAACAATACAAAATATCACAAATGGTCATGAACACATAAGAATTATTCCATTTGAAGATAAATGAGCCCATGTATAGAAAGGTGACTAAATAGACCAGGAATTGTCCCTAATTCTTTTTGGGAATAGTACATTTGAAAGTTACTTGTGTGGACGTCAATTAACTTTTGTATCAGGGAATGAATTTACTTTTTCGATTTCTGATTGAGGAACTTAATCGTTAGGAGAGGGCCAAAATGGAATTTTTCAAATATGTGTACTGAGTTTTTAAAAAAGACTGTCTACGGATCTCACGGAGGTTGACCTGTTTGAATCTCTTTTTGCTGAGATGGAAATTTTTACACGTTTTTTTTCAAGGATGAGAGAGGAAGAATTAGGAATTCGAATTTTTGAATATCTTATGGTGGGGGGGGTGGGGACTAAAGGCTCGAAGAATATTTGGACACACTTTTGATAGTGATGGATATTTCTGCTTCAGGGATTCTAAAATTATTCAGCAGAGGAGTGAGATCAATACTTTTAGAATAAAGCAACATTTTCACATAATCTGTTATAACACATAAATAATTATTGCGCGTTCTAAACAAATATGTGACCCTTTTTTGCCAAGGATAGGCCTAAAGATTCAAAGAATGTGATTATGATAAATTTATCCGAGCCATTAATTTGTGACAACTCGAGTTTTTATTAAATCGAATTAAAAATGTCAAAACTAGGCTTGATTCCTTCTATCATTATCACATTGCACAAACTATGATCGTCGATCGTTGGGTCGTGAAACCCGTCAACATAAGGGTGGACTTATTAAATGTCGAATCGATTTCCAGGATCGGTCAACCTAAGGAATATGCATGCATAACTTAAACTGAGGGGTTGTTTATATCTATTATATGTTTTCTATGATTTGGATTTCTATACACAAGGTTCCCTAGTGGATAACTTGAGTGAGGAGGTTATCCGATCACATGGAAAAAGACCTGGACACCCCACGCATATGCCAACTCTCCTAACTTTAAGAATTTTGAAAGAAGTTTGCAGGTGTACAAAGTACACCTCGCATGTATGTGTGATAGTGTTAATTTACAATAAGTGGAGAAATATGACGGAATGACAATTTATAAGTTGTAACAAATATACACTTTATGAAACAAAAAAAACAAAAAACCAAAAAAATAAAAAATAACATTTATTCGGCATACGCATATAAAATAGGCATTCGGCATGCATTAATAAGCAACACTTAAACATAATGCTAAAAACCCTTAATAATTAACCCGTCTTTTATGGTTAGAACCTGTTAAATGTCCAACAGATTTGCAAATTCTGTTATGCCGTAATTTATCTATCTTAACAAAAATCACTTTTTGAAATGTTCTAAGTATAAAACATTTAATAAAAATACTTAGAAAGAGTCGCTACTTAATTTTATAAGGAAATTAAGAAAACTTCAATTTAAAAAGACTCTAACAGATTAACCTTTAAAAAATTATAGATAATGGGTAGAGGTTTCTTATTTTAACGTCAAGAGAGGTTTTTTAAGGCTTTGAAGCGCCCGCTAACAGGCGTTTGTCCTACGACTTATATTAAAAAATATTTTTACTATTTTTGTGAAAACGATTGACATAAAGAATATAATTTTTAATATTGAATAATTTTTAGAAAATATGAAACAAAAAAACAATTTTAATTTTTAAGAAAGAGGATATGATTGAAATATTTGTGTTAAATTGCAAGTGGATATAATTTTAGCACAGTTAGATTAGGTAGAATTTATTTTACTCATTTTTAAAAAATAATTTAAACCAAATTGACATGAAATCTATTTTAAATTATTTGAAGAAAAATTAAAAAAATTGACTAAACATCTTCATTAGAAGTATAAGAGTTGATCAAAATAAAGTTTGTTGAAACATATTAACATAAAGAATATGGTTCATCTTCTCGGGGATCTAATAATTCTAAAGTTAAAATTAATAAACAGAAAATAATAAATAATCAAAATTAAATAATTTAAGGATAAAAAGAGAAATAAATTTGGGCCCCTTTTATGGCCAACTGGAATTCTGTTGTACTTGGGCTTTGGCCCATGTATACCAGTGTATACAAGATATGTATACAAGTGTATACAATTAATTATTTAGTTTTCGAGAACTGTACACCTGTTCGTCATTTTCCAATGATCCAAATGAAAGAGAGGTTTGACTCGATGAGGAAGAATTGGGCCTATGGCTCAAGTTAAAGTGCCACGGAAGAAACAATGTGAAAGACACTTAAGGTCTACGGACTCCCTGTAAATTTTTTGGAGAAAAAGATCCGCATTCCGATCACAAAAAAATAATGGACTATAGCACACGACATCGCAAAATAGGGGGCTGACCTACTTTGTGCCTGCTTGACTTGGAAATGGTCCCGTGTTTTTAACGTAATGACCAACCGGCTCCTTAGATTAAGACTTAATGGACGTTCATGTAAATTTTTTTCAATAACAATCTTAGAAATCCTGATCATAAAAAAATGGTGGACAATAGCTAACGAAAATCAACAAAGTGGGGATTTACGTACTTTGGGGCTTTTTTTACCTTGAAAATCACCCGTTTTGGTTGTGCTGACCTACCAGTTCCTCAGATAAGGCCTTAACAGACATTTAGGTAAATTTTTTGCACAAATGATCTTATAATCTGGATCACCAAAAAAGTTGATGGACTATGGCACACAAAAATCGGTAAAATGGGGTGCTTACCTACTATGGAAATCATTTGACTTTGAAAATGGACCGTTTTAGCCCTGGTGACCAACTTGTTTCATAGATAAGTTTTTAACGGGCGTCCATGTAATTTTTTGGCAAAATAATCTCGGAATTCCAGATCACCAAAAAAAGATAGTGGACTATATTATAAGATAATTGGCAAAATGTGGGGTTTACCTTCTCAGCGGCTCGTTTGACCTTAAAATAGGTCATTTTGTTCATAGTGACCAATCAAATCTATAGATAAGGTCTTAACAAAAGTTTGTTTAAATTTTTGGAAAAGTAGATCTCAGAATTTCGGATCACCAAAAAAGATAGCGGACTATATAGCACACAAAAATCAGTAAAATGGTGGGTTCACCTGTTCTCGGCTCATTTGACCTTGAAAATGGATCGTTTTAGCCTTGCTGACCAACCGATTTCAAAGATAAGGTATTAACGGATGTTCATGTAAAATTTTAGCAAAAATTATCCCGGAATTCTGAATCAACGAAAAAGATGGTGGACTATAACACACGAAAATTGGCAAAATTGGGGGGGGGGGGGGGGTTTAACATGCTTTGGGGCTCGTTTGACCTTTAAAATGGATTGTTTTGATTGTGGGGACTAACAGACTCCACATATAAGGTCTTAATGGACGTTCACTTAAATTTTTGGAAAAAATGATCTTGGAATTCTAGATCACCAAAAAAGATAGTGGACTATAGCACACGAAATCGTAAATAGGGGTTTTACATGCTCGTACTTTTTGACCTTGATCTGGGGGCCGTTTTGGTCGTGATGACGAAACCCATCTCTAGATTAGGTCTTACTTACGTCTGCGTAAATCTTTACCAAAATCGTCTTGTAATTTTCCGGATCAACAAAAAAAATTGAGGACTACAACATAGGAAAATTTGGAAAATGGGGGGTTTACCTGCTCTATGAGTTGTTTGACCTTGAAAATGGGTTGTTTTTGACGTGGTGACCAACCAAATCTATAGATAGGTCCGGACAAACGTACGTCCGGAAAAAACTTTTTAGCAGATTTAATTCTCAAATCTGCATCGCTAAACAAAAAAAAACGGTGGACTATAGCACACTAACATAATTGAAAATATGGT
>JAKWJA010001301.1:0-24551 GCA_027704765.1 Solanum habrochaites
AATGGAATGCATCACAATCCCAACGAAGTATCTTATCCCTACTGCAAGGTCAGGATAGTGGCCGGTAGTCAATGACGTCTTGGTTTTTTTGAAAGACTTTCCTACATTCCTCCGCACCATACAAATGGAACATTCTGCTTAGGTCAGTTCGTCAATTGGGAAGCGATAGAAGAGAATCCCTTGAAAAATCGATGGTAGTAGCTTGCTAACCCAACAAAGCTCCTTATTTCCGGCACAATTAGTAGTCTTACCCAATTTCTCACTGTTTCAATCTTAAAGGACCACCACACCCCATCCTTAGAAACCCACGTCCCCAAGAAAGAACCGGAGTCTAGCCAAAACTCACACTTGTAGAATTTGGCATAAAACTTTTTCTCCCCTCAACATTTCCAACCGATTCCATATGCCCCTCAGGTTCCTTCTTACTCTTGAGTATATCAATATCTCAAGAATACGACACAAGATCCAGGTAATGGCTTAAAAATCCCGTTCATCAAGCTCATGAAAGCAGCGGGGCATTCGTTAGTCGCACAATAAATTACCAAGAATTTCAAATACCCATACCTGGTTCGAAAAGCCTTCTTTGGCCATCGGCTGCCCGTTTTTCAATTGATGATAACCATACCTCAATCATCTTAGAGAGACACAAGCACCTTGTAACTGATCAAAACAAATCATCAATGCGAGGAAGATGATACCTTTTTCTTAACATTTACTTATTTAGTTGGCGGTAATCTATTCACATCCTAAGACTCCATCTTTCTTCTTTACAAAAAAAACGAGCACCCCAAGGGGATGCACTCGGTCTAAGAAAGCCTTTCCTAAAATTCTTGAAGTGGGCTTTTACTCACTTAACTCTGCGGAGCCATCTATAGGGGGTAATGGGGAAATGGGACGAGTACCCGGCTCAATTCAATGGCAAAAGTCATATCCCTGTCCGGTGGTTATACCAGGAATGTCTGCAGGGAACACAAGCCAGAACTCACTAACTACCGAAACCGCCCTCAATCGAAGGTACTGGGTAGTATATCCCTGAGGTGTGCCAATAAGCTAAACACCCTTTACTAACACATTTTTCTTAACACGAAGAAGGAGATTATACGACCTGAGTGGAAGTGTAGTTACCCTCCCATACTAACGGATCTGTCCCAGGCTTGTCCACGTTAAGTTTTAGCATTACATTTTGATTGCAAAATGTGGAGAAGCCAAGTCAACCCAGAATTACATCGAATCAACCATTTCTAAGATGACCAAGTCTACATATATTGCTCCCCTACAAAAGTCACCAGACAAGACCTATAATACCTTTTCAACTTCACAGACTCACCCAACCGGATAGCAACACGAATATGCTGTCAAGCACTTCACAATAAAAATAATACAAGACCCGTAGCAAATGAAGGAAGATACATATGAAATGTGAGTCCATGGGGGAGGGGGAGGGGGGGGGGGTATTGGGCGGATACATGGTTCTCTTCCTCTTCCTTCTTTTGTGTCAACAGGTGGTAGTGGACTCCACCCATACTCCAGAAGCTCCTGCCTCACAAACCAAAAGTTACCATTGATAACGCATCTGATGCCTCCGCTTCATACCGCCAAGGAAAGCTTAACAATGGGCCTTATCACCTGTTGCCGTTGTCCCTACCATGTGGTGTTTTTGTAGTAGCTCCAGTTGTCCGTTTCCCCCAGCCGTTTGGTGATCACCTTACCTCGGGCCAACCCGTCCTCGATAACGGTCTCTACCATGACCACCTCTACACTCTAGCTATTGGGTCTATAACTCTGTTTTGGACAATTCCTCCTAATATGTCCAGTATCCCCACATCCACTACCTTCTCTGGGTCTAGCATAGGTCTCTGTGAAAATGACAGGTTTGGGAATAACTCCCAACCTCAGAGAAATGTTGACCAGTCTGATGTGGGACCCCCAACTACAGTTTGTAGGCGAAGACTGATTGGTCGGACTGAGTAACCTCCTTAACCCTGTCCTCTAGATAAGAACCCTTTAAACTAACCTCCCTTTCGAAACTTTTTTTTTTAGATGTTTATGCCAGGGTGGTGATTCATCTGGGCTTCACCCCCCACCTCTATCACGAAGTCTCCACTTCCTGGAATGATTTCCACAAACGTAGCCTCTACCTGTAGCTAAATCCTCAGATCTGACCTCACCCCTTTCACACAAACGGCGATCCTCTCTTGTGAACTGAAGCAAATCTGGGTGGCATACCTAGATAATGCACGAATTAGCCTCATACGCAGTGACCCGTCATTCTGCCTTGCTCTAGGCTCAAGAACTCATCTCTCCTCCTATCCCTCAAGGTCGCGGGGGAATTTCTTCTCCATAAATCATCTAGTAGAATGACGCCCAATCATCGGTGGTGTCTGTGCTGGTTGACAATCGACATGTGACCGCCACCACATTTTGGCGTATTCCTTGAACTGATAGTTAAAACTCAACAACCACCCAATCGTTCCACTATGCCCATTTTATGTAGTAACTCCATGACCTCAACCAGAAATAATATGCATCCTCATATTCAGCAACCAACCTTGAGACTGGAGGTTCAATTTCAGAACTTAACTGAAAAGTTTCATGCTGATCGCTTGTCCCCCCCCCAAATTATAAGCCCTGTGTCAAACGAGGAAACGTGCCTATTTTCCAATGAGGCATCCATGCGGAGGCCTCAGCAGCGGCGTGTCCGTAATTGCGGACCTGAGGTGCTGGTGCAGAAAACACTAGATGTGTTTTGACCTTGATCATATAACCACTACGATAAGCAAGAACCGATTTTTATCATCTCTGGGGTAAGGTTGGGGTGGATTTTCGTCATCTGCACTTATCAGTTTCCCCTGCCCCTCACCCTCTCTTACTACTTCCTCAGTCCCGTGGAGGAGTCACCGCCCTAGTACTGAGGGGGTGCAGGTGCTTATCCTCTTCCTCTAAGCCGTCCTCCCACACCTCTACCACGTACTCTTGTCGCTGCTCTCCCGTCTCTCATCCCCACTGTCTGGCTTAGACACATACCCTGTCCCCGCCGGTGCTGGTGTTGACGTAGTCCGTTGCTCTAGTTCTAACCATCTGTCGAAATAGATTGAAGATGTCAGATACCAATTTGTATCACCTAGATACCAAGGATCCAAAAAAAAAAAAAAGTAATAGACGAAAAAACAGGGAAAGAAATTTTCCTAAAGTCTTAGAGCCTCTCAAAGAAAAGTAAAGGTGTCCCCTACTGTTCCTTAAGACTCTACTAACCTGTTCGTGTGGATGAGACACGAACTAGTGCTTGGATACCAAGTATGTCACGACCCAAAACGGGCCCGCGCTGGCACCCACACTTATCCTACTATGTGAGCGAACCCCCCCATCCAATTCCCAACTTTCAACATACATAACAAATATATCGGAAGATTAAAACCATTAATGAACATTCGATTAAAAACTTATAAAAAACTCAATCTATTTATTCCCAAAACCTGGAAGTCATCACCACAAAACATCTTCCTCGAAATTACTAATCAAGATATCTCGAAGCTAAAATAAGTAAAAGCTAGTCCATGCCGAATCTCAAAGCCTCAAGACATGGACAAGGAATATCCCATTCCAGCTAGAAGCAATAGCTCACCCTGAATCTGGCTTGATAAGACTGGCACGTTTGCTGCACTCCCCAATGACAAAGAGAAACATACAATTGGGGTCAGTAGAAAACACAAGTACTGAGTAGGTTATCATCGGGCAACTCAAAATAGAAAATAGTATATATCAAATAATATTTATAAATCAACTACAATACTCAACATGTGCAACAACAAGTATACTATAATCATTAATAAGTCACCGCCAAGTTCAACCCATAGGATCACCCAATCCATACCCATTTGGGAATCTAGGTTCATTAGATGGAGTATATTAACGTCTTTCAAATTCATTATGTTTATTTCTCTCTTGTCGGTACGTTACCTCCTCTCCATATACGATCCTGGTGTCGGAACGTGACATCCGGTCCCCCAAATTCTACGTGTCGAATTTATGACACTCGTCCTTAATCCGACGTGGTTCTTACACCCATCCCCCTAATTCTACATGTCTATTTGTGACACTCGATCCCCTAATTCTACTTGTCGGTCGTGACACCCGATCCCCTAATTCTACGTGTCGGTTCATGACCCCGCTCCCCTAATTCTACATATCAGTTTCGTGACACCCGATCCCCTATTCTATATGTCGGTTCGTGACACCTGAATCCCTCTAATTCTATGTGTCGTTTTCTGACAACCCGTTCCACTACCTCATCACTTAGTCATCCAAAGCCTTCTTTTATACCAAGGCATCATCAATCTCATTCAGACAGATTAGGGGTTTTCAAGATTTCGGATTCAATAGCTCATCATGCTTATTTTATCACAATTATGTATCCTTCATACAATTATACAATAAGCATTATAAAGGTTTACAATACTACCCATACATATCATTCGCTATTAAGAGTTATACGATAGCATAAACCATAACTACCTCCACCGAGATTTCGTGATCAAGCAACAAATCCTCAAATCTTTGCTATATCTTCGTTTCCCCTCTTCCTCTCGATCGGTATCCCTCTCTGTTCTTTCTTTTTTCTTATTCCTAAAACCCTCTTTCTTTTACACTCTTGTAATATAATTAAGTATAATCAGAGATTTATAGCAAATAACCCACTTTTTATTTTAAGGTTTGTCTCCTTTAACCCCCAAGTAATTGAATTATTAATATTAATCATTAACTTTATAATTATAACCATGAAAAGTCCAAACGCCCTTTAACAACTTAACCGAAATCCGCCCAGTCAGGGTCACGCAGCCTGTGACGATCCGTCCTGCACGTCCATCGTGAAGTTTAGGGAGTTAATTTCTGTGGAGGATGTGTGACGGTCCGTCGTGCGCATGACGGTTCGTCCTGCCATTCCGTTACGAAGTTTAGAGAGTCGATTTCAGTACCCAAATTTCTAAATTCTAAGTGTTTTGGAACGAGACCCCCTCAACGGTCCTTTGTGCCTATGACGGTCTGTCGTGGGATCCGTCGACTCAGCCAGTTTTTCCAGAATAAAATCTGCTGCTCAAAACGACTAAACAAGTCGTTACATTTTCATTGTGAGAACCACCTCTTTTCTCAAACTTTTTATTAGGAACACTAGGTCCATCTTGAGTTTGAGCCCTCTTTTTGAACCTAGCTTGCACTTGATCACTAGAAACACTCCTTTTCAAGTTCCTTGTCATCCTCTAAGTATATACTCTTCAATTGATTGTGCATACACCATGAGTCTAGCCAAAGTCATATCATCATGCAGCATAGTCGTACGTCATTCATCCCTCAATAAGTCGGCTACACCCGTCACAAAGTGACTCATTTCATCCCTTGGATTAGACACTAGGGAAGGTGCATATCTAGACAAAGTTGATAACTTCAAAGAGTATTCCTCAACACTCATTTTGCCTTGCTTGAGATTGATAAACTCTTCTACCTTAACTTCTCTCCTCTCACGAGGAAAGTACTTACCAAGAAAAGCTTCCTTGAATTCTTCCCACTAAATAGGACCTAACTCCATTGGCCTATTGTCCTTCTATTGAGTGTACCAAATTTTAGACACATCTCTCAATTGATAAGAAGACAACTCCGCCTTCTCCCTAGATGTAACCCCCATATCACTAAATACCTTGTACACACCATCAAGGAATTCTTGGGGATCTTCATTCACCTCAGAGCCTATAAAGATTGGAGGATTCAACCTCCGAAATTCTCTCAACCTAGATGACATAGTGCTCTTCATAGAATTAACCTAGGCACCATGTTCAAGTTAATTTGAGTAGTCATGGCTTGAGCTACCAAAACCTCTCTAATCTCCCGATTAGTCAGATTCTGGGGAACCACCAGAACCTCATTACCTCCTTCCACATTAGGGACATGATCACCTTGAGGAGGCACTTGAGCACCTTAGACACCTTGCCCACCTTGAAGCACTTGCTCAACTTGAGGAAGAGTTTCCTCATTCATCCTTCCCTCTTCGATCCTTCTAGCGGGCATCCTTCTAGTATTCATCTCCTAGAAAACAAGGAACGCATTTAGAAGGATACTCATAATATAACTCTATCGCATGACGTAGGAGTACAAATGAAGGAAAACACTATCGTCCTATTGCCTCTTGCCCATAGATGTGTCACGACTCACACCGCTGGTCGAGACTCTACTAAACGTGACTTTTCGATACCTAAGACTACTTTCATTAAACTATGCTCTAATACCAATTTTGTCACATCTCGATACAATACCCTAGAAATTAGGGTGCAATCGTGGATTGCAACCGGCGTATTTGACCTCTCGGAGGTCTTATAAAATCCCATCATATCATTCATCGCATATACATAATGAAAAGCAGTGCGAATTAATACTTTTTCATAAAAATAATATAGAAGTCTTAAACTCTTTCATTTATGTAGAAGTAGGAAAACACTAAGTCTCGATTTATCATCTTAACACACGACAATACTTGGGACACGGCCCATACGAATTTAAAAATACTACTATATAATCTATTACAAAACTCTATGAAAGAAACATAATGACATATTCCCTCGTGTCAAGTGAGGACCTACTTCAACTTCTTCTTGAACGATCTCCTAGTCCAAGTTTTTTCTTCCAAACTCTCTCCCCTACCAATACTAATAGATAGAAAATAAAGCATTAAATTAGTACACCACATGTAAACTAGTATACTGAGCATAAAATCAATGAAATGGACTTTAATTGAAATATGCATCTTTTCTTTAATCATCACAATATCTTCATCAGCAATAACATTTTAGGCAACTTGAATCACATAAGAAAATACATAAAACGAATTATATATTTTTAGACTAACTTTACAGTACTGTTCAGGAAACTTCCACTTTGTTCCAAACATCTTCGCGCATGTACCTTCTCACAACGCTACCCTAATTCACTTAAGTCACATCAAGAGAGACCGCATTACACCCTCTCTAGATGTGCGAACGGTCCCCTCAATATTACTCATATGAGAGACATACACACCTCATACATCAACATACAAGACACAAAATATGGCAATCTCCCTACAAGGCCTATCAAAACCTTACTCAAGTACTCCTTGAATGATAAACACCCATACATTCACATCAGGCTACCTAAATATCTTAAGAATTCACTAGGTTTAGAGAATACATGTCAACATATCAACAACTTACCTAACTAGAGTCATTTTAAAGACTTCCCAAGCAAGACATGAAGAGATCATCCGTTTTCCCTCTTCACACTTTAACCAAGGAATCCTTAAGTCACTTAATTAGTACTTATACATATAGATCCTCTATATCATTTAGTCATTATGTATTAGTAATTAATAGACATGCTCACATAGAGGACATTCAATAATGGTCTTGGACAGACTATAGACCTTATTACATCTTAAAGCCCTATTGTACAATGTACTACGTAGCGGCCCATACGACCACCTAAACTTCATAGAACACTTCTCTAATCTAATAGTTATCCCATGTTATGAGAATCAGGAATACCGACAATACCCCATGGTAGGAAAAGCATGGAAATCTGAATTTCTATCCTTCTTCGATGAGTGTTTTACCTTGCCAATGGTAGAACATAGAAATCTATGTAGGTACAGGGTTTGAGGCATATGAAGGGCATTCTTTTGTATTCTAGTCTCATACTTAACTAGAACTACTTCCTTTACCATACTCAGTCGGTGCTAGCCTTATTCAATGCGAAGATCATTCACATTAAGGTTCATACAAATAAATCCCATATCTAGTTCATGATCCAATTATATTTTTCCTACGAAAACACGGTCTATTAGGGCTATATCACTATGGCGAAAAGATAATCATCATGATTTCACTAATGTATGATATGATTCCATTCAATCCAATCAACCTTAAGTCCATCATTCATTACCTGAAGGATACCATTACGGATCACTAATTCACGATTCATAACCTTACCACTTGATTCAAGGTTCCAAATAAATGACCCTCTTATCATTTTTCAAGGTCTCACCTATATTCATTTATTCAAGAATAAGACCCTTTAGGTTTATAAGTCAGACATCACAATATTGCACCTAAAGCAGCAGTAAAGGACACAAGTCATACCTAAACAAACACAGCCCCCCCCCAATACTTCTATTTAACACATACACTATCTTTATTTAGACACTAGGAATAACCTTAGCATTGGGTATTCCAACCTACTAATTACCTAAAATTTCAACTTAAACCATTTTAAAAACTCATCTAGCCAATTTAGGAATAACCATGGGTCAAATCTAAGACACACTCTCTACGCATAATCAAAGCCATATAATGATTTCTTAGATAGTATCAATAGTCTAAACACATACTTAACATATAGTAGATAAGATCACCCATACCTAAATCAACTAAACAATAGTCATATAAGTTTAAGTAGTGCCGACAAGGTCATGATCATCAATGTCCTTTAAAATACGCTGACAAAGCCACATTGATTCCACATAACCCGCCACCAGAGGTGTACGAACCAACATAACATAATTAGTATAGTAACATTGAATTAACAAGAAATAGGGAAGCGTCCCCACTTCATCATCAACCTTCAAGCCATACCAACTCAACCAATTAAACATCCACAAGCCCTTACCCATGGCTATCACACCAATTGAATACAAAATTATATGAAAGCATGCAATGTAAAACAATTCAACATAGATTATAAATCTAATATCAATTAGACAACAAAAAAGTTTTTTTGAATACAATTCTTACAACACATCGAAAGCCCTAAGAAACTACTATTAATTCATCAACATTAGACCAATATCAGTACGCCATAATTAGTTAAAATCTAGGTTCTCATTCATGGGTTTCATAGATAATTTGGTTAAATCATCAATCCACATCATCAAAATCCATTCGACGTTTGAAAACCATTAATGCCAAGAACCCACGGTAACCATTAACTGGTCTTTCATCTTTTGGCAAAACATTTTTGAAAGTTGGGCTCCTTGTGGAAACGAGTTTACAAGATCAAATCATACCTCAATGAAGATAAATTCTTCAATTTCATGAAGATCTCCACTCAAAACGTCACACCAACTTTCCCGTGTTTTTGACTTAAATGGAGTCTTGGTGAATTTTCTAGGTATTTTGGGTTTTGGATTTTTAGAATGAAATCTTCAAAGTGTTAAGGCCTATAAACATTGTGGAAATGCACGCACGACAATTAGCACCACATCGGCGGGACAGTATACGCCCGTTTGTCCACAAATGGACCTTCCTATCCCTCCTTCGGTTGGGTCAGAAGGCTGATGTGGTTTCTTCAACCTTTCCTGCCTAAGTCCCAACCGACATGACCATTGAACGGACACCTCTGCCTACGGACCATCATTTGGTGCGTCTATTGGAACAATGTCTCTCATCGACGGACATCCAATCGCGGGACGTAGGTCCACTTACTGGACATCCCGCCTCCAACGATCGGTTCAGATTCTTGAGAAGGTAGATGATCCCCAATATATGTGGTGTCACGGTAAAAATTTTTAAATACTTTTCCATAAGTTTAGTGTGTCCAAAATCCTTTTTGTCTAATTTTTATTAAGTTTCTTCTTTATTTTGCAGAAAATCCTTTCTAAAAGATGAATGCCGGATGTTTTTGCGCAAGAAATGCAGAAAAGTACGCACCTATAGCTGGGACGGTCGTCGGTCTGTAAGGTCCGTAGGTGGCATGTAGTGAATCGCTGAAGGAGATGGGGAAGTCTTACCAGTGTGGGGTTTACAAATGCATGACGGACCGTCGTAGCCAAGACGGTCCCGTCCTGCTGGTTCGTCAAGAATATCAGAGAAATATCCCAGTTCCAAATTCCAATATTTTCAGTGTTTATGGTACGGAAACCCCCGACGGACCGTTGTGCCTGTGACGATCCGTCATACCTGCCGTTGAGGGTAATGAAGA
This sequence comes from Solanum habrochaites, assembly GCA_027704765.1. Lineage (NCBI taxonomy): Eukaryota > Viridiplantae > Streptophyta > Magnoliopsida > Solanales > Solanaceae > Solanum > Solanum habrochaites. Next base: position 9,997 of record JAKWJA010001301.1, read on the forward strand.
GATCAGTAGAATAAATTTCATAAGTATGGAACGACGGAGTCCATGAATGCCCGTCGTGACCACGATGATCCGTCGCGAGGTCCGTAGACCCAGCCGCGTTTTAACAGATTTCCAGCAAATAGAGTCCTTATTTAATTAGGTTTTTATTTTTTAGATATCGTTGTTTTAATAAAACCTCATTTTTGGTTAGACTCTTGGCTATTTGAGATTTGTTTTGTGGATTATACTGGTGATTATTGGTTAACCCTTTGGAGAATCTTTATTCTTCAATTATGCATAATTGATTGGTTGTGATTTTTGTTGATTATCAAGTGAACTGTTGGATTTTATTCCTTTCTCATTGAAGTAATGCATAATTCTTATATTCTAGTTGAAATTGTGATTATGACTACGGGTTAACAACTACAACATAACTAGGGTTTGTAAGAACCATAGGTGGAATAATGAGGTAACCCCTACACTAAAATAACAATTTCTAGAATAGTGTCTTGTCATGCATTGATATTCTTTCGCGTAGAATTCTTTTTAACGGATGGCCAACGTTAGAACTCTCCCTTAATGCTACTTGGACCAAGTAGGTAGATAATGGAAAAGAATTATCACATAGATTTAGCGTATACTATCTAATAGGCTAGTATTGATTTGTACGAGGTAATAACTTATCCAAATAGCGAATACAATGGCTTAATATGAGGTAAAGGAAGGGTTAGTTAGCACACACGTATCCGGACCAAGGTGGGCGGAGTGAAATTTCTAGTGTCGGACCAAGGATTTAGAAATACATAACTTATCACTTTAGCATGCAAGATACAAGGAAAGAATTGTTATAGTTAGAATTATCAAGTTATGAACTTGTAACCCAAGCTAAGTAACTATTCACGCCCCTCACCCAAGGACCGTCGACCACTCCACTGGCCGTCGATTAGCTTCCATAGGTGAGGCTGCCTTGGGCAGTCTTGGCCTCCAACATGTGTCCTTCCTAAAGGACCCTTGGTTGGTCCTTGGATATGTTTGCAGGAAGTTTCCAACTAAAACATGAACATATACGAGTTTAGGACACCTCACACGAATTTCACTCAAACCAAACACGTAAAATTCGACAAAACATTCCTAGACACAGAAGGTCATTTCTAGGCACATATTTTGAATGTCATGGACGTTCTTGAGTGTTTGACCTCCATACATCTCAAAACTTCACACACTACCTATTCATATCATATTAGACTCATGTACGACCTTAGATTAATATTCGATACACATAAACACATAAACCATCACATGAGATACCTAGGTGACTTAGTCATTGAACGTCTTGGTTGACCCTTAACGTTTGACTTCCAAAGCACCATACTTTATATACTTCCTCAATAAAAAATTATAGACTTATTAAGGACCTTAGACCACTTTGACAATAAAATTAGGCTTTAGTTCACCTATGTCATTTTCGGGTCTTACAGACATATTCTCAACGAAGACAAAGAGAGAGATGGAGTGTAGCGGCTGATGAGAAGTAGTTTTTAGGAGGTTTTATTTTAGAAATCTAATAAAACCTAATTCTAAAGGGCTTCTAGGTTTTGGGCCTAATTTTGGACAAATTTTTGGCTGCGTTTTGGAAACAAGAAGATGAGCCCATACACCGAATAGTTTGAATCTCTTTTGGCCGAATTTTGTCAGTTTTTCCTTTATATTTATTCGTTCGAGCTTCTAATTTAATACCTTGTATATTATATGAAAAGTTTCATATGTAAGAAATTTGAAATAAAACAAAATAATCTTTTTTTAAAAACCCACAATAAGTAATAATAGTAATGTTGAAATGAACAATATAGTTTTGAAAAATTAATAAAATAATGATAACGTGTGATAATTATAAGTATTCTAAAGGTAGAGTCAATAATAATAACAGGAATATGTTAGAATATGTGCAATGGAAGCCTAATAGCATAATAATGTAAATTGAACTCCTCTATTTAATTTTATTGTTTACACATATCAAACCTTTTGAAATGTATGATTGAATAGGATAAAGATTTTCATTTTGTAACTATCGTTAAAGTTTCATAATGAATAGAAGTTGTATTGTATATCCTTGGTTCGGTCAGTTATATTAAGAGTTGGTTGGATGGAGAAAAATCATTAAAATGTTCCCCCACCCCTAGAAAGATATATCAAAACAATATGCATGGTTATGAACCTACTCAACTCAAAAGGAAGATGATATATGAAAAGGAATTTGTTTTGCAAGGAGATAGATGATTCAAATGGAGGTACATACCTACAAAGAAGAGGTATGAAAAAATAACAGCAGATATATTGGAACATCCCTTCTTATATGAAGGCTCTCATGAGCAACATTTATATATGATTGGACATTACATATGATGTCACTCAAGAAGAAAGAAAATTGTGGGATTTTAATAAGCCTAGTATTCCACAATAAGCTTTAAAGTTGAATTACATCATGTGTATCATCACATGATATATTAGCACGCCACTCATGAGTGTCTTCACAACAGAAGGGATGTTCCAGCATTTGTACCCTTATCTTTTCATATATCACCTTTGTAGGTACGTATCCTCATTCAAAAAATCTACAACACTACACAATAAATTCTTCTTAATCTACCATTTGTGTTTGTAGTTTTGCAGGTTCAATATCATGCATATTATTTTGGTCAATCTTTCTAGGGGTGAAAACTCCATTCACCAAACTCTTATTCTAATCAATCAACCCAAGGACGAAAAATTATAATTTGTAAACACTAGGGAACTCCACCAACAGTTAGAAAAGACACAACATAAAAAAATTCTATTATCCTATTTAATCATATATCTCAATAAAATTTATATGTGTTTATGACAAAAGTAGAACTCATATATACGTATATTATAATAGTTTATAACCTAACATTAGATAACAGACCTCATAGCTTCTAAATTTTAACAGATCTCGTAGCTCCTAAATTCATACATATTTCTACAAAAATTTAAGAATTCATAATGTATCTAACCTTTTATCTTGGCACTTAACTAGGCAGTAGCAGCAAAGCATCATATCTATCTCCTCAAGAATAGATTTCAAACCATAATAAATATAAATGTCTCTATTATGGACACAAACCAACAAAAACAAAATGAAGACTTATAATGATATAAAAGCTTAAAGTAGTAATTTAATGATGAACGTGTACGTCGTGTGTGATAAAATATCAAAATTTAAGAGTTTCATGATGCTACTTGAGCATGTCAGAACATGCCCAAAATGAAATCCAAACTCAAGTATTTAAAAGAAAAACAAAGGGTTATAGTTCCTTGAGCGGAAATCGAAAGTATATATTTGAATTTTGAATAAAACTTGTTCGAATATCTAAAAATCAATTCTTCAGATTAGTGAAATAAAATCTCAAAAAAAAATCAGTGTCATCTTTTTTTGATTGGTCAATTCAAAACGAAAGATAGAGGATCATACCAACACATTTTTGCATGAAAATAATCATGCATAGCCCTTCCAATACTAAGATAGGGGTGGACATATTCTCAAAGAAGACAAGGACAGAGATGGAGTGTAGTGGCTGATGAGAAGTAGGTTCGAAGAGGTTTTATTTTGAGAAATCTAATATAACATAATTCTAAAGGGCTTCTATGTTTTGGACCTAACTTTAGACAAATTTTGGGTTGCGTTTAGAAAAAAAGAAGATGGCCAAATTGACCGAATAGTTTAGAACTCTTTTGGCCGAATTTTGTTATTTTTTTCCATTACATTAATTTGTTTGAGCTTCTAATTTAATACCTTGTATATTATATAAAAAGTTTCATATGTAAGAAATTTAAATTAAAGCAATAACAACCTTTTAAAAGAAAACAAGAATAAGTAATAATAGTAATGTTGAGATTGAAAAATATAAAGTTAGAGTAACAATATAACAGGCAAAATGTTAGAATATGCACAATGGAAGCCTTATTCAAATCACAAACGTATATAATAGCATAATAATGTAAATTGCACTCCTCTATTTAATTTCATTTTTTTCCACTACACATATAAAACTTTATGAAATATATGATCGAATAGGATAAAGAATTTCATTTTGTAACTATCCTTGAACTTTCATAATGAATACAAGTTGTATTTTATGTCCTCGGGTTGGTCAATTACATTAAGAATTGGTTAAATGGAGCAAAATCATTAAAATGTTTCCCCCCTACAAAGATACATTAAAACTATATGCATGGTTATAAACCTACTAATCTCAAAAGGAAGATCATAGATTAAAAGGAATTTGTTGTGTAATGTGATACATGATTTAAATTGAGGTACATACCCATAAAGGAGAGGTATGAAAAAATAACAGCACACATATAGGAACATCCCTCCTTTTTTGAAGGCTCTAATGAAAGACATCTATATATGGTTGGACGATACACATGATTTCACTCAAAAAGAAACAAAATTGTTGGATTTTGATAGGCCTAGTATTCCACAATTAGCTTTCAAGTTGATTCACATCGTGTGTGTCATCAAATCATATATTAGCACACCAGTCATGAGTTTCTTCACAATAGAAGGGATGTTCAAGGCATGTGTATCCTTATCTTTTCATATATCATCTTTGCAGGTACATATATTCATTATAAACATATACCACACAACAAAGTGAATTCCTCTTAATCTACCACTTGCTTTTGTAGGTTTGCAGGTACAATATCATGCATATTATTTTGATCTATCTTTTATAGGGGTTGAAAACTACCATCATTAATCAACCCGGGATTTAAAAAAAATTCATGTGTATTCTAGGAAACATTATCGACATAAAAAATGCATAAGAAAAACAATTATATTTTCCTATCTAATCCTATATCTAAATAAAATTATATGTGTTTATAATACAAGTTAGAACGAAATATGCATATATTATATGTCACGGACCCAAAAGTGATCCGCGACTGGCACCCCACAACTTACCCTCCTTATGTGAGCGAAACCAAAACCTAATCTAAACCCTGACAGTTCAATATAAGATCAAAGTAAGTATGCGAAAGACTAAACTCCATGGAGAAAAACCAATGTCAAAACTTCTAAAATGACATCTATTATGTCCCCAAAAATTGGAAGTCATCACCACAAGACATCTATGATCAAATTACTAAAAACTAAGAGTATCTAAGAAGCTAAAATAACAAAGATAGTCTATGCCGGCAACTTCAAGGCATCAAGGACATGAGAGAAGATCCAGTCCAAGCTAGAAGCATTTAGGCTCACCCTGAAATCCGACTGTAATAAAGACTGGCTAGGTGCGTTTGAGTGAGACGACGGTATGTTTGCTCCCAATTCCCCCATATAACAAGAAAAGAAACATACAAGTAGGTCGTCATACAAAAAACATCGAGTACTGGTAGGTATCATCGGCCAACTAAAAATAGAACATATATATCAGATAATATTCCATATTAAATTATAATTACTCAAACCATGTAGCAACACACAAGTTATATAATACATTATAAGTACCGCAAAGTTCACACAGAGGGGGGATCAAAGCCTCAATACCATACTCATTTGGGATTAGGTCCATTAGATTGAGATATTAAAATCTTTCAAGATCATATCTTTATTCCAGTGTGTCGGTACGTGGACACTCCGGTCCCCTTACTCTATGTGTCGGTTACGTGCCACTCTGATCCCCTAAATTCTACGTGTAGGTTCGTGAAAAACCCGATCCCAATTTATGTGTCGGTTAGTGACACCCGATCCACTAATATACGTGCGGTTCATGAACAACCCGGTCCCCCTAATACTCGTGTCGGTAGTGACACACCGCTCCCCTAAGTTACGTGTCGGTTCGTGACACACGGTCCCCCTAATACTACGGGTAGTTCGTGGGACACACGCTCCACCGAATCTCAGTCGTATTAAATTCATCAATTCCTTATTTTATACCAAGGCATCTTCAGCCCCATTACTTTAGTTCTCAAGCCTTCTTTTATACCAAAGGCATCATCATTAACACGGGTTTCAAGGATTTGGGATTCAATATGCTCATCATGCTTATGTTATCACAAGTGTATAATCGACATTATAAACAAGCAAGACAATTAAGCAAATAGAAGATTTACATGCTAATTCTCCCTCTCTTTGTTATTTCTATTTTCTTTATTCAACCCTCTTTCCTTACCCTAATAATCATATAATTAAGTATCAAAGATGGCAAGAATAAAACCACTAATTAACTTAAGGTTACCTCTTTTAACCCCAAGTAAATTAGGACTATTAACATTAAACCCACTACCTTTTATAATTAAAGCAGGAATAGTCCAAAAACACCACCTTAAATTAATAACAGAAAATCCTACCCAGCCTGGGATTACGCAGCCATGTGACGGGCCGTCGAGACTGCGATGGCCGTCCGGCTGCTCCGTCACAGAGTTCAGAGACTACAATTTTCTTGAAGGGAGTCTGGACGGTCTATCGTTGCCACGACGGTCCGTCCTTCCATCCGTCGTAACGTTCAGAGAGTCGCTGCTCAGTTACCCAAATTTCTAATTTCTAAGTGTTTGGAACGAGACCCCCACGACGGTCCCCTCGTGCCCATGACGGTTCGTAGTGGGGTCCATCGACTCGACCAGTTTTCCAAAAGAAAGAAAACTCGGCTCCTCAAAACGACTAAAGGTCTACAAATAGATCAATTTACCCATCGTTCGTCCTCGAACGACACGAGAAGAAAAAACAACAAGAGTGAAAAGAAAGTACCTGAATCTGTAAAAAAGGTGTGGGTGATATTTCTGCATATCAGGCCTCCTTCTCCCAAGTGGATTCTTCAACGGTCGATCTTCCATTGCACCATATGGATGCAATCTCCATTGACATCAACTTCGGACTTCCTATCTAAAAGGCAAAAAGCTCCTCCTCATAAGATAAGTTCTCATCAAGCAGAACTGTATTCCAACGAATGATGAGTTTCCATCCCCATGGTACCTTTTAGCATAGACACTAAAAAATTCCGGGATGCACCCTGGACAGCCCCATGGCGGCAAGGCTAAATTAATAAGTCACCTCCCCTACTCGCTTAAGTACTTCAAATCCAATATACCTCGGGCTTAGCTTGACCTTTTTACCAAACCGCATACACCCTTCATTGGTGAAACCTGCCGCAAAGACTGCACCCTCCACTGAATCTCCAAATCTCTAACCTTCGAAATCTGCATACTCCTTTTGCCTACTTTGAGCCGCTTAAAAGCTTTCTTGAATGGGATTTCACCTTTCTATCGAATCCCTCAAAAGGTAAGTACCCCAAGGTCTAACTCAAATGCATCCAAACCAACCAATGGGGGACTACATCTCCTTCCATACAATGGATTCGAAAGGAGCCAATATCAATACTGGAGTGATAGAATTATTGTATGAAAAATCCGCTAAGGGAAGACGTTATCCCAAATGACCACGAAATTCTATACACATGCCGAAGCATATCTTCAAATTACTTGAATCGTGGCGCTAGATCTGTCCATCGGTGTGAGGGTGAAATGAGGTACTAAGGTTTCCAACCTAGTTACCTAATTCGCGTGCAATGTCTCCAAAACTTAGAAGTTAAACTGCGTACCTCTCTCTATATTGATGGAAAGTGGAACTCCTTGCCAACCGAAAAATTCGGAGATTGTAGAGTATGGCTAACTCTCTGCATTGTAAGTCTACTTAACTGGAATGAAATGATAGACTTAGTAAATGTCCACAATTACCCAAATGAGTAAAACTTGCCCAATGGCTTGGGAAAACCAACCAGAAGTCCATTGCGTTCTCTCCAGCTTACATTTCAGGATGGCATTTGCTGAAGGTTCCTCCGGTCTATGGTGTCATACTTTACTTGTTGACAAATTGGGACATTGGCCAACAAACTCAAACAATGTCGGCTTCATTTCACTCCACCAAAAATGTTGCACTTAGTCACGGTAAATCTTGGTTGCCCCAGGATGTATAGAATATCCAAGAACTATGAGCCTCTGTAAGAATAGTGTGGATCAAATCATCAACACGGGGTACACATTATCCTTCCCCTTAATTCTCAAAAACACTTCCTCATCCATTTATTGCTTCTTAGCCTTCCCTTGGCACACCTTATCTCGGATTATGCTAGTTTCTCGTCATCAAACTGTTTCCCCTTGATCTTGTCAAGAAAAGAAGATCTCGCTCACACTTGGCAACAATCCTTCACTTTCAGTTTACTTCTAAACCCTCTAAAGTCAGTAGCCAAGAGTATGAACCCTCTCTAGCCCAATGGGGTCTAGAAACTTGTCAAGTGGGCAAACTTACCCATGCTCCCTGCTTTTCTACTTAAGGGCGTCTGCCACAACCGTGACTTTCCCGGATGATACAAGATGTAACTCATAATCCTTCAGTGTTCCATCCATCTCCTCTGTTCTCAAATTAAATACTCTCGGAGTAAAGACATACTGTAGGCTACGATGATCGTCTAGACTTCAGACTTAAACCCCATATAGATAGTGTCCCATTGACTTTAGCAAACACTACCGCAGCCAACTCTAGAGTGGGTCGTATAATTACGTTCATGCAACCTTTAATTGCATCGAAGCAAAGCAATTACATTTTTCCGTGGCATTAGCGCGGCACCCAAAACCAGAATAGGATGCATCACCATAAAAATGAAGTTCTTTTTACCCTCTCTGGCAAGGTAAGGATAGTGCGGTAGTCAAAGGTCTTGAGTTTTGAAAGCTTCCTCACATTCCTCCCGACCATAAAATGGAAAACATTCTGCTTAGTCAAGTTCGTCAATTGGGAAGCAATAGAAGAGAATTCCCTTGACAATCGACGGAGTACATACTGGCAAAAACCAAACACACAGCTTCTTATTTCTGACACATTTAGTAGGTCTTACCCAATTCTTCACTACTCGTCTTAGAGGGATCCACCATCACCCCTCCTTAGAAAACAACGTTGCCCCAAGAAAGACACTGAATCTAGCCAAACGCACACTGGAGAATTTTGGCATTAAAGCTTTTCTCCTCAACATTTCCAACACAATTTCAAAATGCTCCCATGTTCCTTCCTTCTCTTGGAGTATATCAGTATATCATCAATAACTGGAGATCACAAAGAGATCCGATATGGCTTAAAAATCGCGTTCATCAAGCTCATGAAAGCAGCAGGGGCATTCGTTAGTCCAAGTACATTACCAAGAATTTCATAATGTCCCTACCTGGGTCGAAAAGCATATTTGGCACATCTGCTGCACGTATTTCAATTGATGATAACCAGACCTCAGTCAATCTTAGAGAAGAAACAAGCACCTTGTAAACTGGGTCGAACAAAATTCATCAATGCGAGGAACTTTTATTTTTTTTTTTTTTTTAGATAAATGTCTTAACAGTTACTATGTAGTTGCGAGTAATCTATGCACATCCGAAGCTCCCACTTTCTCTTCACAAACAAACAGGACACCCAAGGGGGATGCAACTTGGTCTAATGAAGCATTCATCTCAACAAACTCTTGAAGTTGAGCCTTTAAACTCCCTTAACTCGAGGGAGCCTTTCTATAGGGGGTATAGGAAATGGGCGAGTACCCGGTCAAGATCGATGCAGAAGTCAATATCTATATCCGGTGGTACCAGAAAGGTCTGCCAGGAAACACATCTAAAAAAACCTTGCGGGACTTCAAACCGATCTCAATTAAGGTACTTGGGTAGTTATCCCGGAGGGTGTGCCAAGAAAGCAAAACAACACCTTACTAACCATTCTCTTAGCACGAAGAAAGGAGACGATACGAATCGGATGCGAAGTGTAGTCACCCTCAACACTACGATCTGTCCCAGGCTTAGCTAAACGTCAGCAGTAGCATTACAATCCAAGATTGCAAAATTTTGAGAGAGCCAAGTATACCCCAGATTAACAGTCGGATCAAACCATTTCTAAGCATAACCAAGTCTACATGAGTATTTGCTCCCCACAAAAAGTCAAAGACAGGACCTATACACTTTTTCAAACTAGAACAGAACTCACCCACCGGAGTAGAAACACGAATAGGCATGTCAAGTAATTCACAGTTGTAAATTAAGATAATTAGCAAAATGGGAAGATACATATGAAAATGTAGAAGTCCAGGGTCACAAATAGTACAGAAGCCATACAATCAACAAACCAAAAAGCATACCTGTGATAAACAAGCAATCCGATGACTCCATCTTCAGACCACCCGGGAAAGCGTAGCAATGGGCCCTATCACTGGTCACCCGTTGCCCCTACAATGTTGTGCTGTGTGGCTCCAGTTTGCCGTTACACCAGCCCATTTTGGTGACCACCATTACTCGGCCCACCCGCGTTCTCCAGAATTAAAGCCTCTACCAGACCACCTCTACCTCTAGCTATTGGGGGTCTATAAACTCAGTTTTGGAACATCCTTCCAATATGTCCAGCTCCCCAATCCATAACACTCCCTTAAGTCAAGCATAGGGTCTATTAGGAGAAGGTTGACCGGTCGTAGGTGACCCCCAAATACAGCGTAGTGAAGACTGATTGTCGGGACTGAGTAACTCATGAAACCTGTCCTCTAGAGTAAGAAACCATTAAACTCACCTTACATTTCGAACCTTTTTTGATGCGATGCCCCCCCCCCCCCCCCCCCCCCCCACCCCCCCCCCCCCCCCCCCCCCCCCCCCCCCCCCCCTCCTGGTGAAGTATCTTGGCTTACTCCTTCTAACCCTCTATCACGAAGTCTACCACCTTCTTGAAAGGAGTTCCCGCAGCCGCTACCTGTAAGGTGAAATCCGCAATTCTGGACCTTAACCCCTTCACAAAACGGCGAACCCGATCTTGGGACTGAAAAACATAGTTTGTGGCATACCTGGATAATGCGCGAAAACTAGCCTCATATCGTAACGGACAACTATTCGTGCTATAGGATCAAGAACTTATCTCTTCCTATCTCTCAATGTGGGGAATATAAACTTCTCATAAAACAAGCGAAGAATGATGCAAGTCATAGGTGGTGCCCGTTGGTTTGACACTCAACATGTGACCTCCACCACAGTTTGGGTTCCCTTGAAAATGACTAACGTCACAAACTCAACACCAAAAACAAAAAAAAAAACCGTTCTACTATACCCCTTTTTGTGTAGTAGCTCTGACAGTCAACCAGACAATCATAGCACCTCAGATTCGACCCTTGAAGACTGGAGGTTTCAATTTCAAGAAACTACTGAAAAAGTCATGCTGAATTGTAATTATAGCCCTGTGGTCAAACGAGGAAACGTGCCTATTTCCAATGAGACATCCATGGCGGGGAGCCATACTAGCTTGAATGTGTACCTCGGAAACGGAAGTGTTGGTGCAGAAAACAATGAAGGCGTCTGGCCCTGACAGATAAACCCACTTAAGATAAGCAAGAAACTAAATTTGATCATTGTTGGGGGTAGGTTGGGGTGGCAATTCCTCATTCTGGCACTTGTCAGTCTCCCCATCCTCGCCTCTCTTACAATTCCTCAAGTTGGTGGCGGAGGCCCACCTCCCTAGTACCAGATGGGCTAGGTGCTTTTCCTCTTCCCCTAGAGGAATCCTTCCCTACGGCCTCTTATCACTGTCATCTTCGAGCTACAAAGCCCCAGTGGGCTGGCTCAGAGCACCCTGTCATGCCGGGCTGGTGTTAGAATGCAGTGTTGCTTAGTTCTAACCAGCGGCGAAAATAGAAGTGAAGATGGCAAATACCAAGTGTATCACCTAGATACCAATTGGATCAAGTAATAGCACGAAAGGAAAGAATGAATGGAGTTTTCCGACAGTCCTAAGCCTATCAAAGAAAAGTTAAAGTGTCCCCCTAAGTCCTAAGAACATCTAATAGACTGTTATTGTATGATGAAGACCAACATAACAATAAGGATAGTGATAAAAAGGGGGGAAAGAAACAAAAAACGATACAGCAGAAAGGGAAAAAAAAAGGACACGAGAGGAGGGGAAAGGCGCGACCAATAAATCTCAACCCTGACTTGCAATATAATATCAACAGAAAGTAATGCGGGAAGGACTAAACTCATTAAAAAACCAATCAATAACTCTTAAAATTAACATCTATTATTTCCCAAAATTCTGGAAGTCATCACCACAAGAACACATCTATGATCAAATTACTAAACTAAGAGTATTCTAAGAAGCTAAATAACAAAGCTAGTCTATGCCGGAATTCAAAGGCATCAAGACATTAGGAAGAAGATCCAGTCCAAGCTAGGAAGCATTAGCTCACTGAAATCCGTTGTACTGAAGGACTGGCTAGAGTTGCGGTTGGTTGAGACGGACGGTATGTTGTTGCACTCCACATATAACAAAGAAAGAAAAAATAAAAGTAGGGTCAGTTACAAAAACAGGAGTACTGATAGGTATCATCGGCCAACTCAACATAGAAAACAGTATATATCAGATTAATATCATAATTCAACTATATACTCAACATGTAGCAACAACTAGTCTATATCATTATAAGTCCGCCAAGTTAACACATGAGGACTCAAGCTCACCATACTCATTTGGGATTAGGTTCATTAGATGGAGTATATTAACATTATGTCAATAGTCATATCTTTATTCCTCTGGTGTCGGTACGTGGACACTCCGATCCCCTACTATATGTGTCGGTACTTGACACCCGATCCCCTAATTATACGGGTCGGGTCGTGACACCGATCCCTTATTCTACGTGTGAGGTTCGTGGACACCAGGTCCCCCTAATTCTACGTGGTCGGTTCATGACCCCGGTCCCCCTAATACTACATGTCGGTTCGTGACACCGGACCCCTAATTCTACGGGTCGGTTCGTGACACCGGTCCCCCTAATACTACGTTCGGTTCGTGAACCCGCTCATAACTCATTCAAATACATTTCATCAAATCTTCTTTTATACCAAGGCTCATCAGCCCCATTGACTTAGTCATAAAGCCTTCTTTTATACCAAGGACATCATCATTCTTAACAAGGGTTTTCCAAGATTTGGGATTCACAATAGCTCATCATGCTTCTTTTACACAATTGTATATCACATTCATACAATGCATACATTAATCACTAGAAACTTTACAAATACACAACACATATCATTGCTATTAAAGTTTACTAACCGAATAGTAATAAAGAACCACAACCTACTTCCACCGAAGACTTGCGATCAACAAGCTATCTTCTCAAAGCTGCATTCTTTCTCCTCTCTTGATCGATCGTTCTCCCTTCTCTGTCTCTTTCATTCATTTTTCTTATTCACCACCCTCGTTCCCTTTACCTCCTAATAATCATATAATTAAGTTAAAAGTGGCAATACTAACCCTAATTAACTTAGGTTCCTCTTTTAACACCCAAGTAATTAGACTTATTAACATTACCCACTACTGTATAACTTACAGCCAGAAATAGTCCACAAAGCCCCTTAATTAATTACCAAAACATATCCAACCCTAAGCCCTGGGATTTACGCACCTGTGACGGGCGTCGTGACTGCGACTGTCCGTCCTGCGCAACCGTCAGAGAGTTCAAACTCATTTCCTTGAAGAGTCTTGACGGTCCGTATCTTGCCCACGACGGTCCCTTCCTGCATTCCGTCGGACGTTCAGAGAGTCGTCTCTCAGTACCCAAATTTCTAATTTCTAAGTGTTTTGGACGAGACCCCCACGACGGTCCGTCGTGCCATCGAACGGTTCTTCGTGGGGTCCGTCGACTCGCCCACATTTTTCCAGAAATAAAATTTGTTGCTCAAAATGACTAAACAGGTCTTTACATTATAAGAGCTTATAACTTAGAATTAGCTAACAGATCCGCTCAGATCCACATTCTAGACAGATCCCGAGCTCCTACAACTTCGGGCCGTATCAACAACAAATTTTAAATATTCCTACATCATCAAACACTTTTTCTTGAAACCGGAACTCAGGCCATACCCGCAAGCTTCGGATCTATCTCATCAAGAACGATTCCCCAAACCATAATAAATTTCTTATGTCTCTTTACTGGCTCACAAACCAACACAACCCCCACAAATGCAGACCTAAAGCCCATCAAAAAGCTTCCTAAAGTCAGTCTTTATGATGATCCTTATAAGATATCGAATATTTAAGCACTTTCATGTATTCTTGAGCATATCAGAACATGTCCAAAATGAAAATCCAAAATCAGTATTTAAGGACAACTTAGGGTAGTTAGAGTTCCTTGAGTGGGATATAAAGTACAATTTGATTTTTAATAAATTGTTCGAATATCTAAAATCGATGCTTCAGATTAGAGAACAAAATATAAACAAAAAAACATTTCCATCTATTCTTGATGGCCAGTTCAAAAATGAAAGATAATAGATTAATGCAACCCATTTTTCCCATCAAAATGATCATGCATAGTCCGAAACCGTAAATTGAGTAGAGGTAGAACAATTTTCAAAGAAAGACAGGAAAAAAGAAGTGGAGTGGTATAACTGATAGGAACGTAGGTTTTAGGAGTTTTTTTTGTTTTTTATGAAATCTACTATAACCATTCAAGGGCTTCTATTTTTTTGGGCCTATCTTTTGGACCATTTTG